>JAQFZK010000440.1:0-10898 GCA_034695905.1 Fridericia nemoralis | reverse complement strand
GGCCCTGATTTCCATGCAATACTAATTAAATATAATTAGGTTATAACAAAACTGACACGATTGAACACCATTATTTAGTATAAATAATTATAACAACTGTTTTTTTGCAGATTGTAGTTGTAATTTATTTTGAGAAATTTACGCACTCAAAATGGGCTGTTCAAGTTCAAAGACTTCTAATTCAGAGATGCCTGATGCATTGAATCGTTCTTTCAAAGTGTCGATACTGAACACTAAAGGTCACGATTGCGCTGAAGGTAGGATGGAAATTAGTCATCGTGAACTAATACTGCATCAGTTAGGACGCGAGTCAATACGCTGGCCCCTCGCCGGTCTCCGGCATTACGGCTTTAACGACGATTTATTTTCCTTCGTCAGTGGCAGGCGTTGTCCTACAGGAGAGGGAGTTTATGCTTTCCGGTGCAGTCAAGCGGAAAATCTGTTCAATGTCCTACAAGAGAGGATTCTGCATGCTGCCGAACAGCACAACAGACGCGCAGCGATTAACCAGGCTGCCTTGCTCGCACGTTTTCACTCGGCGAATAATTCTCAGTCAGGAAATACAGCAACGCAAACCAACGACGTGCATCTGTATCTTAACAACGTTGCTGCGTACGAAAACTTTGGCGTCGACCAGAATGAAGTTTCAGATCGACCAATTCGCTACGTGGACCTAGATCTGCCTGTGTTATGTGAGAATACTTCTTCGTCTGAGGGTTTCCAGTGTGAGAACTGTGAGGCTAGTCCAGTCACCATCGATCGGAGGAAACATCAAGCGTATGTGAACGTTCCGTATGCAAACATCTGCACCGCATCCCCGCAGGACTCGCAGTGCGCAGACGGACCGACACAGGTTGCACATATCAGAAGCGACTCGACATCCGCACGCAAGAAGCAGATTATCGCTGCAAAGCACCGTTATGAAAACACGGAGAATTTTCGCACGGCTCTCGCTGCAGGCGGGAGATCTCAGTCGTGCAGGACGATATCGTCGCTGCGCCGGGCCTCGCGCAAGCTGAGCTTTGGGCGGGCGGGCTTGGCGGGTGGAACCGACAGAGGAGGCTCGGCGGCGCTGCAGACAGGCTACTCGACGATCGATGTTGAACGTACCCTCGCACTGAGTCGCAACGAGTCGGTGACGGACGACGGAGTGAGGAAGACTCGCCACAGTGTCGCTACGATGTCAGAGGCAATGGATCTTCTCTGAGTTCTACCTGCTCTTTCTCAATGCTCAACTATTATTGCCCAGTTTAAGAAGTACTGCGTGTAAATCATGATTGCTGTTGTTGTGATTCGTTCAACGCTTTATATTACATCGATATTGGTATCGATTTCATTATGATCTATTCATGCTGAAATTATGAATTTTTCGCGTTTTTCAACAATTTTGCATAATGTTTCTGTGTAAAATACTACTGCTAACCGACCTTGAATTGACTTTATTCTTGAAAGTGTTCAACTGTGATGTGATTGTATAAATAGTGGCCTTTGTGTAGGTTTACTTCTCTATGCCTATAACTGGTAGATCTAGTTAGGCCCAGTTGTATGCCTTCCCATAATTACAAGCATTCTCATCCAGTGATCAATACACATCACTGATAGACCTGCTTACTCCAGCAACGACGTGACCAGTGGTGTGATCTAGTGATAGAGAGTGCTGATGTCATAATGTTAACCATTGCATTGTGAAGACATTATGTGATTGAGTCGTGAATGCAGTGGGTCGAGTCAGATTGATAGAGTATTCTGTGGTGAAATGTTTGATTTAATTGTGCTTCGTGTGTTGGTGGTGCAGTGTTCATTCTGTGTGAGATGGTGCAGTGTGTGTTGTGTGTGAGATGGTGTTGTGTGAGATGGTGCAGTGTGTTGTGTGGGGTGGTGTTGTGTGGGATGATGTTGTGTGGGGTGGTGTTGTGTGGGGTGGTGCAGTGTGTGTTGTGTGTGGTTGTGTTGTGTGTGGTGGTACAGTGTGTGTTGTGTGTGAGATGGTGCAGTGTGTGTGTTGTGTGTGAGGTGGTGCAGTGTGTGTTGTGTGTGAGGTGGTGCAGTGTGTGTTGTGTGTGAGGTGGTACAGTGTGTGTTGGTTATTGTTTTCAAGAGCAGCGCATAAATTGCTAAAGATGCTGTTATGAGTCACAGTGGTGAAGCACCACTTGCAATGTGTTATTCTTTGTGATGCCTCGTATGCTGAGAAATGTTTAAATGTGTCATGTAATTGTTTCATGTTTATTATTGTTGGTGCTGTATTGAATAGCCGATTTTCACTATTGTGTCGAATACGATTAGTTGCATCAACTATTCGGCTGAATACGAATAGAGAACAAAATAGGTCCAGCGACAGGATTGGAAATTTCATATGCGAGAAAAGGCTTCAGTTAAGTAAATTTGATATATAAATTAAAATTATTTGACAACATGTAATTTGAATTATTCTATGTATAGTCTGTGCAAGCCAGAAATGAAACTAAGTTAGAATCGGATATCGCTCGGCAACTATACGTAATAATATTTCCGACCGCTACTACTCTGCCAAATATCGAATAGAGATTCTACCCCAAAATGAATAATCGGTACAGCCCTAATTATTGTAATAAGAATTTTAGAAATACGTTGAACGAAGTAAACAATAAGAGTGGGTCCCGTTAATACTTTTGTAATTACACTAGTAGTCGTTGTTGTTGTTGTTGTTGCATATTCAATCAGATGTTAGTCAGTGAGTGTTGTTGTTGTTGTTGTTTGTTGTCATAGTTCTGGTTAAATTGTACAAAAGAGAAGCAAACTGATTGAACAAAGATCAAGTCGTTTATTGATTAGAAGGAAGGTTGTGGAGTATTTTGTACGATATATGTATGTAGCGACTGTTTTTCAGTTCAGGTCACTGTCGTGGTTTAACTACTAATCCTGATAAGAATAGTCATGCTGGCATATTTTGAATTAAATTCTTTGTGTAGTTATTATATTGCGATTATTCACATTTCGTACGCATTATCATTTGCATGGTTTACTTACTACCGACTGCTCGTAGCCCTTCAGCGTTTACAAATTAAACTTGTGTTTGCTGAGTGTGTATTGTATTGTGTTTATATGTTGCTGAGTGTGTATTGTATTGTGTTTATTATATGTATGTGTTTGTTCGTTTCTGTGTCCGAAGTCTGTTATCAATTATATTGTTAGTGTCAAGATCATATACTTCTAATACACTTGAACTCCTTACTATCATTTGAATGTAAAGAATTTCTTGTTTTATATTGAGTTGACTCTGTGATGTGAAAGAGACAAGTGGGCGTGTTTAATTTCTCGTTGTTGTGTTGGATCATTGACAGAGCAGACTTGAATTTGCAGGACACAGTGTATTTATTTGTTTTAGTTGTTGATTTGTTATTTGTATTGAAGCGATAATCGATTTATTTTGATTGTGTAACCTTGAAGGCGTGACATTGATAGACAAATTCTAGCGTGCGCGTTCACTTTATCGACGGTTAACTTTATCGACAATGCATTTTAGGGTTAGAATTAGGGTTAGGGCTAGAGTTGGGGCAACATTCAGGTTGAGTGTTAGGGTTAGAGGTAGAATTAAGGTTAGGGTTTAAGTTAGGATTAGGGCTAGGGTTTTTCGATAAAAACGACCGTCGATAAAGTGAACGTCGATAAAATGACATAGTACCAAATTCTAGTGGAGTTTTTGAAGTCTAAAGTCAATGTTGGATAAACAAGTTGAGGATGTTTGATTAAATGCACCACTGTATGATATTTCATTGTCCATGTCATTCTAAGTCATTGGAGTGGTGTGCTTTCTAGCTTTCAGCACAGTACTGTGCATAGCATGGAGAAGTTGTGTATCAAGTCTTCCGTATTTTGTATCGTCCTTGTTCTGTAATTCATTCATACTTTATATTGTCTTTATTAGTGATAATCTTATTTATTCTCTGCTGTTTTAGTTCTGTAACAGTGACATCCATCATGCTGCTGATTTGTAGTACAAGTTGTACATACACTACACTATTTATTGTCATATTTAATTGTAGTGAAATGTGTACCTCTCTATCGTCGTGTTTATATCTGTACTACAGATTATTTATGCTGTGTTGTAATTTTAATATCTTTGTTGTTTCATATACAAATATGTTAAGTAGTATATATATATATATATACATAGGCATCATCTCTGGTTCTCCAAAAATATTTATTTTCTCATTACAAAGGGTTCTTTTTTTCAAACAAAATTATGAGAAAGGGATGCATGCCCCCCCCCCCTCCCATTTGTACCTCATTAATGATTATACCTTTTCAATGATTTTAGTTTTAGCAAGTTTTATGCTGTGTGCCTTTCCTGCCACAACCATTTCCTTTCTTTATAGAGCTTTTTCAGGCTTAAAATAAATTTGAAAAATTGGACAGGCAGCCATGCTGGGGATTAGCTTGAAATTGTGCACTAACCAAATAACATTCACTGTGTGTTTAATACAGGCATAAGAAGAAAAAGAAGTAGTTCTTTGAATTTTTGCACATCTAAGTTGACCCTAAACCCTAAAACTGACCCTAGTCATAACCAATTACCCTAACCCTAAAACGAACCTAACACAAACCGAACCTAACAAGTTCTGATGTTGTGTGGATGAAGAGCTATCGAGTGCTGCCTCTTTTATATATATAAACTGAATTGGAAAAAATGACTAAAAACATGTTTAAGCTTTAAGATTACTTTGTGTTTTTATGCTTAGTATACTTGTATGCTTTATGTATTGAGGTAGTGCAGTGAAATGTGCTTCAGTTAATTGTGCCCTACTTGTCCCTGTTGGAGCAGAGGTCACGCAGATGTACTCATTCTGTCTTAGTTTCTCTAAACAGCACAGTTAAATAGTATAAAGTTAAGTTCTTCAAGTTGGACTGCTGTGTATTCTTGCTTTGTGTACAAACATGTTGAGGATCAACTTGACATCAAATAACTTCTGTGAGATTTGCCGTAGAGTTTTGCCATAGAGTTTTGAAAAAGTCTGTAAATGAAAGCTTTACTTGACCTAGTAGCAGTAAGTAGTCGTGAAGACTTTGTGAATCAAGTTTGATGAAATGTTTACCTTTCACAACTAACTAGAGCATAGACAGAGTTTCTATAATTCTAGCCACCACAGTAGTATGTGTTTTGGTAACATAGATGAAGAATGAAACATGGTATGTTCTGAAAGTTTGCATGATTTCTTTCTTTGACAGTTTGCCCTGTTCTGTTTCTAATTTATTTTGGTTTTATCGTTAAAGAGTAGCAAGTATTTTTTTATTATTAATAATTTTATTATTTTTTTATTATAACATCACAAGTGTTCATTGCTCAGTTGGTCAATTTTGGAATAGTCATCAGGTATAATAGTCATCCATAACATAATGTCCAATTTTCGGATCTAAATTACGATAGTTTTGGACTTGACTTACAGCTATGGTTAGGGTCAGGTTTTATGGTTAGGGTTAAAGCTAGAATTGGATGTTTTGGTTCTGAATTCTACGAAACTACTTTAATATTCATACAAGTATAATATTTTTCTGTAGGCAAGACTATTATACTTAGTGAATTATTATTTTGCATGTGTAACAATGTAACAACTATGACTTCACAATATTTTTTGTTCATAAATCTGTGCCTCAGCTTGTTGATAACTCTATAATCCATGTGTTCAGTTTGTAGTTTCATATATTATTATAATCATTGCTAAGTTCTTGTATACATTACATAGGTTGATATTGTAATCTGTTGTCGGTGTTATTGTAGGACTTGAATGAGTGTTTATTATTGTGTTCTATCTTGTATACGTAATACTTGCCTAGGAGCTTGCGTGTGTACAATGTGTCCTAATGGTCGTTACTTGCATGTTGTGTATTGCCTTATTAGTAAGCTGTAGTTCAATTACAGATGATGCAACGAAAGTCTAATTGTATTCTTCTCTGTGGTTTGTTCTGTTTGATTGAGAGCATTGCAAGGACTGAAACGTTTTGAGTCGGTGAAAACTAAAAGCGGCCGTCTCTTTGATCTCTTTGACCTACCATCACTATTATCATCGTGTTACGTTCCATTTCTCTCAACATCAGCAGCAGCAACTTGATGAAGATGAACATGATGATGGTCATGCTAGTGCTGGTAGGGCGATCAAATGTCAGGATTCAGTGCCTATAAGACTAGTCGCCTGCGACATACATGCAGAATAACATCATTACATCGGGTATTATTTTCATTTGACCCACTGGATCCGCAGCCTGGGCCAATGACCAATATTTGCTACCTCTAGTTATAACTACTTTACCATGTCTTCTTGCAGCTGTGCCTTGTGTTGCCTTTCATGTGCTGCATTTGAAATGTTGCTATATCCAGGAGAGAGAGAGAGAGAAGTTTATTTCAATTCCACATACAAGGATAACAGCTGTAGATTCAGGATAGATCCAGGATAACAGCTGTAGATTCAGGATAGATCCAGGATAACAGCTGTAGATTCAGGATAGAAGCTGTAGATTCAGGATAGCAGCTGTGGATCAGGTGACCAATCCATGCTAGTAGTGCCAGCTCAAAATTTGCCCTTGCAGTCTATAATTATTAGTCAACTTGCCATTGTAAATTTACACAAATACAAATATAGTTCGTAGGGGTTGCCCTAAAGACTGTACAGTACATCCAAATGCGGTGGAAGGGAGGGGGGAGGTTTAGGATCACAAACAAGGGATGAGGGGTAACAAATAAATATGTTGCTTGAGTGTAAGTCATTACCATACGACAGCTGATGCAAATCAAATGTTCAGTTTTCTGCTCGTTGTCAGTAAGCGACAGTGTGGCCTCTAACCAATGCTACTAATCATCACAGTGTGCTGAAGAAAACGACTTGTCCAAATTTTTGAAAATTTCCAAAACGACTTGTCCAAATTTTTGAAAATTTCCATCTTCATGCAAAATTTCTACACTCTTAATTCTTTCATTCGTGACAATTTATAAAAGATGATACTACTAATAAAAAAAGTTACGAAACCTGTTGATCGTTTGCTCATAGGAAATTTATAACCACGACACCAAACACCTCTTCACTTGTACAACTATGGCCACTGACCTCGAACCACTGGATCTCTGGAATAACTCTGTCACAGTTTCTGATCTGCTAAAGCTATGGGAGGATGCCCTTAAGCAAACCGGGGGCGGTACGGGGTCTACGGTCGCGGATGGATCTGTGGACGCGTGACCACCATTGCCAGCATAGGGAATCCTTACTTCAGAGAGACTCGAATAGTTTTTTATCATCACGATTCACGTAAAAATCTCCTCTATTTGCATTTCTTTTTCCTCACCTTCACAATGCACTTGAAGGTGTAAGCATTTAAAAATAACAACATAAGATTCAAACAAGACATTTTACATTGTTTTTATTTGTTTAAAACCATTCCATAAATATATGAATAACATATTACAGATTATAATACATAGAGGCAGTAATAAGAGTTGTTGACAACAGCTTTTAAGTATTGATATGGAATGAGAGACGGACCCAGAAAACAGTAGGACTAAATGCTTCTTATGATAAGAACCATGGCGGTATGGCTTACTTGTATCTTACTGACAGAAAGGCATCTAGAAATCCTCACAGAAGCAGAACATCAGGGTAGCTCTGCTACTATACTTGTAACGCAATACTCCGCAAGCAAATAATCTTATGAACGCTACTTTTTTCTAATAATTAATCATTTTCAAGATTGCAGTTCTTTAATGTAAAGCTTCCTTAATTAAACTAAAATAATTAATTAATCAAATTTAATTTAAAGCTTCGTTACATTTTACTGTGAAACAGTAATGCACGTTTAAAACAGTTCTAAATACACAGGATAGTTTATTTACTTTATCCGATTAGTCAGTACTAGTATTGTTCACACAAACAAACTACGCAGCGTGCAATTTCATGTTACACAAAACAAAAAACAAACCGGTCGCAATAAGACGAATCACGGAATTCACATCTTGTCATTCTTCTCTTGCATATTAATTTGATACTCGAATATATTCATTAAATGTATTAAATTGTTAATGTTCTACGACACAGGGGTAACTTACACACAACACGGCAGATCAATTACTGTGATGGAAAGGGAAAAGTTTGATTACAACAGTTATTTTGTGTTTTTTTTACTGTAGAATATTCACAGCAATTGGCAAACAGGGCTGCACACAGAACAGTCGATCAGAATTCATTCAGATTACATAACAATCTATTGCACTATTTTCAGCTTAAAACATACGTTGAAGAGAAAAGTGAACAACTAAACAGATATCTCCATAAAATAATTCATTTCATACATTTAGCATAAAGCATTGTGAACTAGTATTGATCAAATAAAATCCTGCAACTAGATTGAAATAAATCAACAGTGCTCACTACTATCACACGAGGAGTTACTAGTACAGTCAGTACAATGCACATTAAGTTAAAATTTACAATTCTAAGGCTCCAATGACCCTAATTTACATACTTGATGATTAATTATAACTAATATTATCTCCGTTCAATAGACTACAACTCATTTCATATGATATTTATATAAACACGGAAATACAACTATGACTGTTGCAGAATAAAGGAACTGCCAAGGAATAAATGATAATACACAGCATGGCGAACAGGTTAATGGAAAGAGATAAAGAGATAGTCACACAAACAGAAAGACACAGACACAGTCAGATAGACATAGAGGCAGGCAGGAAACAGAGTAAGACAGACAGACACACAGAAAGAAAGACATAGTTAATGATCCTAATAACAGTTATTGGAAGTAGTCTCTAAAATCATCGCCGTTGCTTCATCTTTCTCTCCATCTTCTGTTTCTTCTTTTCGTCCACTTCCGGCGCCGGAGCAAAGAACCAGGGGCCAAGGAAGTTCACCCAGACGATGTAGAACGCCCTGCCCGGGGCCTACAATTACAAAATAATTGACCAGTCGGGGAAAATTGTCAATACATTCATCATGAAGTTCACAAATAAACAACGAAAATAAAATTTGAATAATAAAAAGGAATGTATCACATGAAAGCAAAAAACAGCCTAGTCTCATCAGAAGCCTACTCACTGACATTAGTTACAGGTTAAAACGACAAATACAGTAAAATAAAATGTGTGTGTCGTGCATGGCGAGTGTATGCATGGACGAGTCTGTGTCTATATGTCTGTGTGAATGTGCGTGTGTCAGTGTGTGTGTGTTGTGCATGGTGGATGTGTGCATGGGCGAGTTTGTGTAAATATGTGTATGTGCGTGTGTGTGTGTGTCAGTGTGTGTGTTGTGCATGGTGGATGTGTGCATGGGCGAGTCTGTGTCTATATGTCTGTGTGTGTGTGTGTGTGTGTGTGTGTGTGTGTGTCAGTGTGTGTGTGTTGTGCATGGTGGATGTGTGCATGGGAGAGTTTGTGTGCGTGAGAGAACGTTGGAGTGTGAGTGAATGTGTGTGTGTGTAAGTGAATGTACGCGTGTGCCTGCTGACAGACGACGTACCAGTAGCAGTAGAAGCCAGAAGTAGTTTGAGAGGACGGAGAGACACTGAGTCGCTGCCGTCAGAATGATCAGATCTTTCATGTGCCTATACCACAGACACACAGATACAAACAGACACACACACACACATGCAGATACACACAATTACACATACACAAAGACTAACTGTAACCCGCCAAAAATGACGGAAAGTTATTGAATTGTAAGCATTATTAAACAATGACGTTATGGACGAATAGCTGTGGGCATACACGAAGATAATTATGTATTGGAATTTCCTTAAAGCATCGCCATCTAGCGAGTGCAATAGTTATATTTTAAAAAGAATATTTTATGCTAATTAACCCGAAGTAAGATTATAGTAATATTAAAATATTAAAACATGACCGTAAAGCATCACCTTTAAATGTAAAGCGAAATAAAGTTAGAAATAAAATAAAAGTTATATAAAAGTGAAATAAAGTTAGTAGATAGACCTAGATATAACCCTTCAAAAATGACAAGTTAACTTCTATGAGTAATTCACGGTCACAATTTGGCATGTTGAAAAACACCACTATTTAGTAAGTTGGAATCAAACACTTGCTGTGTATTTATCATGACGTTTAGTATTAAAGTGCTCCTCACAGACTCACACTCATTAGCATATTAGCAAATAGCAAATAGTATAATAGAATACACAACTGCAGCCAGGCATCGATAGTCACAAACACACACAGACAGATAAACACAGACATGCAGACAGAGACAAACAAATACAGATACACAGACACATATATATACCACACAAGACTAAACAGCCAGTACCTGAAAGAAAAGAAACGGTTTCACACTGACTTACAAACAGCAGAAAGATGATCTCACATTTGTTGCCAGGCAGTGGAAGATGTATTATACAATGTACTGGTAGTATAAATATTATTGAAGTAATAACTACATCTCATTTTCGTTACTATTCAAAAGATACCTTTAGTAGAAATCGCATACACTTATTTTCTAAAGATCGGTCGCTCAATAAAAAAAATTACTTCCCTCTGGTTGTTTTGTTAACAACATCCACCGCTTCCTTCATCTGCTCCAAACATGGCTATTGCAGTCCGAATTACTAAACTGATTCTATTCAGTGCACACTCTCAACAGTACTACGATGATCATTCCTATGCCACTCACTCGGACATTCCCTCGGCCATGTTGAGATCAATTCCGCCGTCGAACAGCGACCCGTCCGGGTTGTACGTTGGTCTCGCCATGGAACTCATCAGCTTGTAGCTACCCACGTACACCGACGTCGTTACTCCCAGCAGCAACTACACACACACACACACAGACGTACACACACACAAACATACACACACACACAGGCGTACACACACACGCATACACACACACACATACACA
>JAQFZK010000439.1:0-10898 GCA_034695905.1 Fridericia nemoralis | reverse complement strand
CCACTGCCACTGATCCGCCACTGAATGTGCGTTGGAGCCCAAATTAGTCGGTTGTGATTCGATATTTATTAATATTATAATTATATTATACTTGTTGTATATCATATGAAATAAAATTAGTTTATTTGTTTTAACTTCTTCAAGGAGACTGTTGTAACGTTTACATAATTATTGTATCTTTACAGACGCTGAAGACCGGACATGAAATTACATTCAATTGCAAGAATGCTGGAAAGCATTGAACTGTGTAAAATCTCCGTTTTGGAATACCGAAGTCAACATAAAAATCGTGATACGATACACAAACAGTCCGAGTTTTGTGTAAATAAATCAGAGCTTATTATCAAGTTGTAAAAATCTGTACAATACGTAAAGTTTTCGAATTTGTTTTATTTTTACACACACAATTTTCAAACATAGGTTGGAATATTTCTGTCTTAACATACTTTAAAATGATTACTAAATAGATGCCTGCAAAATACCGTCACTCAGTAACCACTGTTTAACTCAAAATACAGAACTAGTCTAGACTCTAATAGAACAGAAGCATTTAAAGTAAACACAATTGAAGCAATTGACTTGAATCATTATAAACTTGTTCTACTACCAGTGATGGGCAAAAGTTAAGTTTAAAAAGTTAAAATTTTAGTTAAACTACTTTTTTAGTTAAATGAATAGTTTAACTACATTTGTTAGTTAAGAAAAATGAGTAGTTTAACTACTTTTTTTAGTTAAAATGATTATATTTTGTATCATTATTTTCACATTTATATCGGGTTTCAAAACGTACAATAGATTATTAAATTAATTTAATTCAGTTTACCGTTTTTCATTAATTTATTGTACAGATGTTCACTATAGGCCTACAGAATAAAATTGCAATTACATACATTTATTTGTAGTTTAAAGTACTACTTGTTTTAGTTAAAAGTTAACTTTTTTGGAAGTAGTTAAATATTTTAGTTAAACTACTTTTTTTAGTTAAAAGTTCACTTTAGTTTTACTGTTGAATAAAGTAAAACATTATTAATGCTTTTGCATGCCGGTTTCCACACCGACTCCTTATTGTAAGCAAGAACAGAATGCTTTATAAATCGAAATGTACATGATAGTAGGTACAAGTCAAAAATATAAAGTAGGTCAACGATTAGTGTATACATGATTAGTAGGTTAATGTATACCTTTTACAAATTACACGACACCCACGTCTCCATGACGTATAGATTTGTCGCCTATCATCAGACTCCGACTTTAGGCCCTTTGGCTTGCAACTGAACGGTCACAGGTAAACCGTAAACATTGTAAGTATACTGCCATGTTCATGAGGATCGCCAACAGTAGACTCAATTCTCAACATCTAGGCCTTGGCCTACTTACTGCTTTCAACAAAATAATATCACAAATGAAAGTTGTAAAAGTAGACAGCTCTTAATACTTGGTGAACTCGAGGTCTGTTTAACCCAAGCAACAGAAAAACAGTTGATGGTTGATGACACCCAGGACCAGAGTGAATTTGAGAAGAACATTATTTTTAGGAAATAAAAACTCACGCAAGCATTGGAAACTAATGAACAACGATGTTACTACTATTGAAGAATTCATTTGAGAAAATAGCTGGGCAAACTGTTGGCTAAAGTTAAGCTTACATTCGTTTGTGAAAGAAATTATACACAAAGTCAGAACTAGTAGTCTACCAGTACAACCGGAATGCTTAATAAATGCTTCAATAATTGTTTCAAATAAAAGAAATGCTTACATAATTATTTAAATACAATAAATGCCTATAAACTTATTTAAAATAAAATAAATACTTATAGAATTGTATAAGAGAAACAAACGCATATAGAATAATGTCTACTAAACAGCTTATTAAATAAAAACTAAATGAAGATTTTCTTTTGTGAAAGAAATTATACACCAACTCGAAAATATCACAACAATTTTAAGATCTGATTGAACTTGATGATTATAATTATAATAAGTCCATACAAACAAATCTAAAAATTTACACAAAGTGCATTCAAGAAATTTACACAAAGTACAATTGGTTGACAAAGAGGCATGGAGTTTCATGCGTACAAAGTAAGTTTCCATTTACAAAACGTTCACCACATGCACAAAACACACAGAGCCTCACCAATGAATGATTATGATTTTCCTTGTTGAATATTAATGTCTGAGAATGTTATTAATACTCATGCTGTGAACAGAGTCTTGATGTTCGACTCTCTGACCTAGAACTGACGACTGATTGTTGGCTGTATTGTCAAACACAGGTGGCGGGATATAACTTTGATGGTAATACGTATGCAAGGGCGGTGGAGGGGCGTTGATATACTTCACTGGCTGAGAATTTGATCTCATGTCATGATGTGACGTGACTGTTGTGATGCTATGCGACGGGCGATGAGAATAGAAGTTCTGTGGTTTGCTGGCAGCATTGCCGATTGAAGCAGGATTTTCAAGATCCGATAAAAAACTGCTGAATCCGAAGTTCTGTATGTGCGGCAAAGCTGTCGTCGAAGTGTGGACGTTCGCAGGAATGGTTACAGATGGTAGACTGTTATGAATAAATGGTAGGGGAAGATTGTGATCGTGTGACTGAAGTACTGGCCCTAACACTGCATCAGAACCAATCAGGGGATAACGTATTTCCTTTGATTCGATGGGCAGATTTGATGGGTCGCTAACTGAACTTGTGCCAATGTGACGGTCTGAGAAATAAGTTGGTATACCAGGCGGCACTGCAGTTCTAGCTGATGAAAAGTTGAGGAAATATGACGGCATGGAAGCCTGCGAGTCAGAAGCTATCCAATCCATGCCTGATAGCTGTCTTGTAGATTTCTTTGAATTCTTTGATGCCTTCTTCAAAGACGATGTCTTCAAGTTTGCTTGATTGTCAATATTGTAATTGGACTTGTGTTCATGGCCCGACTTGATGCAACTTTGCTCCTCACGGATGCCGTCTTCACGAGGGTACTTGTATGATGAAGGATCTTTCGCAGCTAAGCCCAATACTGACTTGTCGTGTGATGATGTGGTTGAATGCGGAAGCTGGGGAGCTGTTGTTGGTACAAAGTTCAATACAGATGAGAACTGAATACCAGGTGGAATGGGAAATGTTGAATCTAATCTGATTTGGTTCGGATGTCTTTCCGACATGGGAGGATGGCGAAGAGGAGGATTAAGTAAAGCAGAAGAGAAAGTCGGTGGTCCATGGTAAAGATTCTGAGTGAAGTATGGCGTGCTATTGCGACTTACCAGATCAGATGACAGACACACAGCGTTTTGGTAACTGCGTACATCAGCAGGCGTGACAGAACTAACTGTTGCTATACTATAATCGTCACGAACTGGTAAAGCCGGGTAAGCAAATGGCATTGCATAACTTGTAGAAACTGATGTCTTTGACAATGGCAATAAATTAGTTTCTTGTGACAGTACTGAAGGCAAAGAAAATGCATTTCCATCCTGTTTGCCAGTGATCGGCAAAATAGCATTCTCCTTCTGAAACATTACTGGTAGATGCAAAGGATTGCTGGCACGGTCTAATCCATCAGGAATATAATGACTGACACTTTCATCAATTCCATAATAATTAAAATTATTTGAATGTAATCCAGGCTGATTACTAATGACTTTTACTGACGAATGGCTGTGGGGTTTAGTTGTAATATTCTGCCTGTTTTGTTTAGCAGTAGAAGAGTACGGTTTTGCTAAAATCGCTTTAGCAGTTGTTACTGAACTCATTTCAGAAGATACAACCTTTGACATAACATCATACACCTTTGATGGAATCCTAGATAGCGACTCAGTAACATCTGGAATGGAATACAATTGGGGTCTGAAATTTGATGCACCTTGATGTACAGGATTGCGTGTAGACACCGAATCTGTCAGGCAGAAAGAAAATGGGCTGGCAGAAGTGTTCGGTACTCTGGTAACAGAATGAACACTATTGGAAGCATTTGTGAGATCAGGATTCTTTACATTTACTGTATTTGTAAAAGGTACAGGAAAGAAGAGATCTGCTGAACTTGAAGCCGCTTCAGGGCGACAACTGGAAGTAGATAGTAATTGATTAGATGCAGACCAATCCCTTGACTGATAATTTTCATTATTGTCATTGCCAGAAAATCTCCAAGACGGCAAGTCATGTTTTGAATTTTGTCTCCAATCTCCAAGTAAAGAATTCTTTTCAGTTTTATCACTTCTATTATCAACACTCTGCCCAGAATCCGGAAAAGTTGTTTTCGGTTGACTTGGTACAGACGTATGAATTTGAATGCTTTTACATGGTAAAGGAAGTGGTAACACTGACTCCATAGATAGCCTTTTGGTCGAATTATCATAGGAATCAATTCGACCCGAACTGTAGACTTCAGCTTGGGGTCTAAAACTGACAACACTAGATGCAGCAGAGGAGATTGGTAATGAAGCTTTGTCCTTTATGGATTTACATGGATCTGAATATTCAATTGGTTTATATGGAGCCCAAGTTAGCCTCTGATCTTGACCACAGCTAGCTCTGAGACAGTCCTTATTTACCGAGCCATAATTATCTGAAATTGGTTGAAAGTACATGTCATTATAAGTTTGAAAGCCACTACATTCCAGTGCAGAGTTTAGTTTCCAATTGTTAAGATCTCTGTTTCCCGAATCTAAACTATAAGCTTCTCCACTATAGTAATTGCCTGAATAACCCATCTGATTAAATGAATTAGGCAATTGATGATTCTTGTCAAAATAAGGCATATAGTCACTATTACTTTCAAATTCCGTGCAGACCTTATTTGATGTTTCCCATCGACTTGCTAAAATGCACGGGTTAGTGCTGTTTTGGGATTTTGATGGCGTTGCATGTTGAGCTAAAGAAAAAATGCCAGTGGACCCACCTTGACTGCTTGCATTTGAGTTGCCCCATGTGCTGTTAGGCAAACATTTGACAGGAGTTTTTGATCTTGACTGGTAGCCGCTGCTACACGAAATTTTCTGTTTTGCAAAGTCGCCAATGGGAACCTTCTTCGCTGTGTTGAACCTATCATTTGCTGTTGAATGACTGTGAGGCAAATAGATGCACCTTTCAAGAAAACTAGAAGTAGTCACAACAGGTGCAGACATCGTCAGTATATTGTTAAACGATACACAGCTGCCTGATGCTGCAGTTTGGTTTGATTTACTGGTAGAATTGAAGACATTGTAACTTATGTCTGTTGAAAGATTTCCACCGAGGTCACACTGAAAATCAAATGAATCATTTTTACTTCGTTTAGAAGATCTTGCCTTCTTTAATGGCGGCCCATATAATTCATCATTCCATGTAATACCAGTGACATCTTTCGACCGTTCATTGAAATGTCTATTGTAGATCATTGGTTCAAAATCGTCAAAACTCAATGGAAAATCACCTACAGACAATTCATCTGTCAGTAGGGCTGAACCTTTGTCATTAATAAACACGGAAGAATTTCTTTTACGACTCTCTTCAGCTCTGTATTTACCATCCAATGGCAAGCTTACATTGTGATGATGTGCATAGTCAGTTTTCACATGACACTTGCTCGAGTCAACAGCATAACTGTCGAGTCGCTGTGAATTCTTGTCTTGCAGCGATTCTGAACAACCGGCTACTTGGTAACTGTGAAGGTAATCAAACCCTCCGGTATCTTGTAATATTCCACTAATTGAAGAATTTAACAAAGGTGGTAATATATTACTCAGAGAAAAGCCTTTTTGATGTAAGGGGACACAAGGCTTTGTATTCAAAACAGGTTCACTAGTGAAGCTGGATGTTCCACAAACAGAAGAGCATAGTTGAACAGTTGAGGCCGAGACTTGGCAGATGACTGCTGCTTTACTGGATGTACTAGTGTAATTGTTTGTAAACGAAGATGAATTAATAAATGCTTCTTTTAGGTGAGCACCTAGGAAATGTTTATCAGAGACAGCTCTGCAACTACTTTCATGATCCCCTGCAACATTTTCAGCATTCTCTTTTGAATTGATATCATATACAGGGTTTGTCTGTTTTCCTAATATTGAAAAGTTGTCGGCAGTGCTCCTGTTTGATTGAATGCAATCATTATGTTTCGTTGTTAACAATGGTTCACTACTCGCACTATCTTTACTCACCATTGTCCAGATATGTGGCTGCTCTGAAACCATTTCAATATGGGTTACCGCATCAGTCTGCGAAGGGTTTGAAACGACTGCGGAGGCAGGCAGAAAAGTATTAATAAAAGAAGGCTTTGTTGACACACATACATTCACAGTGATGGGCGCAACTGTGGCACTATGATTAGATGTAGAATGTCCACTATTTCTGGCAGCTATCTCAATTGCACTGCTAGAACAGGGTACACTGACAATTGTACAGATCATATTGGATTGTAATTCAGTGCTTTCAGCATTACAAGTCTTCACCACTGACTTTGAATAGATAGTATTTGTAGTTTCCGACGACTGGTTTGTAGTGAAAGAAACGATACTTGCACCATTGTTACGCTTATCAGCAGACAGACAAGTAGAAGTGGTAGAAGGACAGTCTAGTTCCATAGATTCTGTATGCACTAAGCATTCAGCATTGGATGGGTTGTAGGTCATACCACAGTCCTTAGAAGTTGATCTGTTTCTAGTCCAACCTAGTCCAACATTATTACCTGATGTCGTATCTTGACACAATGCATGTATCGGCTGTAATACAACTTCACTCGCTTCCATGTCCCCAGCAGTTTTAATCTCTTCAGGCATAGAAGACAACTCGGATGATATCTCCATAGTATTATCAGTTCTATCAGTGCATGGTGCCACAGGAGTCTGTAGAACAGACCCAATGTTTTTGCATGTCTTACTGGATTCGTTATCCACCAAATGCAGCGGATCAGTTAGAGTCAGAGTCAATTTATTTTGATTGTCTGGCAGTGACTCGCAACTACTCAATGTGTCCATTGCTCGGCTCTCAGTTTCTGTAAACAATTCACGAGTTGCCTGTGCAAGCAAATCTTCGTCTTGATCATTCCTACTATCACCAGGTGGCTCATCACCAACTGGCTCATCACCAGGTGGCTCACCACCAGCTGGCTCACCACCAGGTGGCTCATCACCAGGTGGTTCATCATCAGATGGTTCATTCATACGATGCAGGGCCTCAACATCTTTGTCTCGTTTGATATGATTGACTGACACAGGACCGTTTGGCAAACTTGTCCCATAGGAAGGATGAGTAACCAGACTGCCAGAACAATGTTCACGGCTGGTGGAACATGGATCAGAACCAGAGGAACGATTTTCCTCGTTCAGTGCGACAATAACCGGATTCTGATTGGACAGCAACTGTACTGAATCAGTATTTATCGAACCTATAATGGGAGGCATATTGACTATACTGAATGATGGCGCTGAATAGTTTCTTACACAACTCTCTGGATTATTGATAAGTAGCACCATTGTTGATGCAGGTGCGCCTGAAATGTTTAGGTTTGCTAATGTGTTTTGATTGATACTAACTGCACGCTGTGTTGGCTGTGAGGTATTACCAAACTGTCCCACAGGTAAAACCTGTAGTACAATTGTACTTGTTGTATTACTTGCTTGACAACTGTCTGCAACAAACTGAATGCTTGTTGATGCAGGGTTTACAAACTGTGGCTGCAATCTAAGACTTCCTAAATGATTACCCTGAACTAGCAATACTGTATCACAGTTTGACAATGAATTGAAAGAACTGTTAGTTAGAGAAGTGCTAACAACAGGTGCAAGAATCTGTACCACCGAGTCGTAGTTATTTATTGTAACAGTTCGAGAAGTTATGATATTATCAATTGATGTACTGCTACATGCAGTTACTCTATTAAAGTGGTTGCTACCGCAAATACTTGTTTCCATAGTTTCATGATGTGTAGGATTTGAGATCACGCAAGTCTCACTAACCGATACCAAGTGTTCACTACTCGCTGTCACTGCATTATTAACATCGACGCTATCATTGCGAGCATTTGAAACTGTTAGAAATGAATTTTTTCCATCACCGACAATTTTTGGAAAATGAACAGCATTATCTGAAGAGAGTGGTGCTCGAGTATTGACTGGTAAAAAAGCCCGTTCATGATCGAGAATTGTTTGTGAATCACCACACACTGCTCTGATCAAATCCTCATCGCCATCACACGAGGCCATAGAAGTACTATTGTCACTTTTAATACTTTTATTTACACTTTGCCTAATTTTGGTTCTGGAATCAAATAATTCTGCAGTTTGAGTTCGACTCATACAATTAGTAAATTCAATATTATTTTCTGCTTCGGCTTGATTGTGTGGAGTAGACGCATTATTTGGTCCTGTAGTGCTTACGATTGCTAGACTTTGTGAAGAATCATTTACAGCATCTGCATCATATGGCTTCAGATTATCACTGATGCATTGCGATATTTGAGCTACATTGGAACTAACAAATGGATGGTGCATGATATTGGCCATTGGATGCGAAAATGCTTTGACCAGGGGTTCCGAAATAGAACTAACCATGACAGGAGAGCTATTAGTTGCACACGGAAATGTAATACCAGTGTTCTGATTTAGAGTATACGCAACTAAAGTTTCACAGACCGTCGTACAGACTTGCGAGTTGTTTTCAGATATTACACAATTCACTAGTTCCTTTTGCGGCTCATTACAGCACATTTTCCGCCTCTCACGATCCAATAGTGCGAGTCTTTCGTTAATCGTCTGCCTGCAAGTCTTTGGGCGACCGACTGCAGACCTGGTGCGACTGGTTGCCAATGACTCCTGTGAAATAGTAACTGACTTCGATTGACTGATATCTGATGTTTCAGTAGAAATAACATCAGGTTCTAAGCTACATCGTTTTGATATTCCATTAGAAATACCGACTGGCTTTGATTGATTAGTTTCTAAGGTTTCATTAGAAATACCGACTGGCTTGGAAATTGTAGGTGGAGATGTTTCTGAGATGGGTGAAGTTGTGACATCCGACAAAACAGACTCCTGACTGTTAGATTTGTTAGCCAAGGATCTTCTTGGTCCATATCCTGTACACGGTGGAGGATTTCTTCTCGACCAGGACTCGGGATCCGATGCATCAATACCTGCCAAGACACAAATCAACAACCACAATGTATTTAGCTGACTCAGAAAAAATTATGTCGGCATAATAAAATAATAAGGTACATTCATGAACAATATACAAAAAGTACACATATTTACATTCAGATTACAAAGCACTGAAAATGTAAAGAAAATGAACATATCAAAAATAAGAAGTGAAGTCTCAATGTGGCACGATGCTCAGGGCTTTACATACAACAACAACAACGCTAACAATATCAAATCAAGACAAGAGGCACCACGGAAGAGTAAATTGCCAGCAGATCTAAAATACACAAATCAATGCCTAACAGCAAGCATTCTTTCTTACCAAACATAGAGATATTATATTAATACTACCGAACCAAAGAGCAGAACACTTTTCCCTGAGGAAGGGACCATTCCTCGCAAAGCGAGGTTGTGCCAGGAAGGGCATCCGGCATAAAATACCGGGGTGCACTTAATGCATCCGGAGCTTCAAAAAAACCCACAATGTCATCTATGGGAGAAACGTCCAACCTGTGCTTGCATAGAAAAAGCGATGCTAAACTGTTAATGATATTATAATGAACGTTTCAACATTTTGCGATGTTATTTTTTAAAACACATTTCATATAACTTTGAAAATGGCATGTTCTAGAAATCAGATGTCAGAAAATGTTTAATGTTCAAATACTTTTGTGAATGGCGCTCATTGATTATGTTGTTCTTATTGTTTATTGCTTAAAGGCACACTAGTGATGGTATGTCACCCACACTTGCGTTAGTGCATGTTATTATCTTCATCATTATCATTTTCTTTCTGATGCTGATAACGATTCATACTATACATAGTATACACCTAAAGTGACCTTGGAGTCATAGACTAGAGAGCAACATGACAGAGTCGTCAATGGTCAGAGAAACCATTTCTCACAGACTAATACCAGTTCCTCTTTCAGCACCAAAATACTCTTATTTTCACCTACTCTATATCCTCTCTTATTTTGTCTACTCTATATCCACTCTTATTTCGTCTACTCTATATCCTTCCTTATTTCGTCTACTCTATATCCTCTTTTAATTCGTCTACTATATATCCTCTCTTATTTCGCCTACTCTATTGCCTCTCTCATTTCATTACTCTATAGCCTCTCTTAATTTTGTCTACTCTATAGCCTCTCTTATTTCATTTACTGTATATCCTCACTTATTTTTGTCTACTCTATATCATCTCTTATTTCGTCTACTCTATATCCTCTCTTATTTCGCCTACTCTATTGCCTCTCTTATTTCATTTACTCTATAGCCTCTCTTTATTTTGTCTACTCTATAGCCTCTCTTATTTCATTTACTCTATATCCTCTCTTATTTTTGACTACTCTATATCCTGTTGCTTGAAACAGATCACAAAAACTGTTGCATTATTTATATTGCATTTGAAAACTTTGATTTGTAATTTGAAACCTATTTTTAAACAGATTCTTGAAATATTGCAACACATTGCTCTGATGTATATTTGATAGAAGTTTCCTTTCCAGCATAATGTGTAAGATCTAAAATAAAAGCAATTAAAAGGTACTTATTGAGAGGAGAGAGATAGGAGAAAGAGAGGAAAGAAAACAGACTAATGAAGGGAGGCTTGGAAGGGCTGGAAGAAATGAAGAGAGGGATGGAAAGAGGAAGGAAGGAAGAGAAAGGAGGATATGGAGGGAGAATAGGGAGGGATAGAGTACTGTGAGGGAAAGGACAGAAGGACAGAAGAAGGGAGGGATGGAGGGAGGGAGGGAGGGAGGGAGGGAGGGCGGGAGGGAGGG
>JAQFZK010000438.1:0-10903 GCA_034695905.1 Fridericia nemoralis | reverse complement strand
GCCTACACCACTACCATGAAGGAACCAAGAGCAGATGGGAGCGGCCTTCCCTTATGCATAGCTCTGATCAGACCGCCCGCCATAATCGCCTTTTACGACATGCAGGTCGTGCAGTGGCATTATTCTCAGTTCCCCATGCCACAGGGGTATAATAATTGAGATTATTGAGCAGCTCATTAAAGTATAAACACATCCGTCTGTAACAGCCATTCCACCAAACGATAAGAAGATAGAACGATAGAGCGATAAACCAGTTAATAAGTAAAGCTAATTTTAGTTAGATTAATCTCATTAAATGACCAACAAATATTCATTTGCAAGCGAAATACAAATAAAGGGATAAGAAGATAGATATATGGATTTTCAGTTTATGAATTTATGGATTTTTGTAGTCGGTAATTTGACCTGTCGGGGAAAACATAGGTCGGCGATTTGGCTGTAGATTTTAAATCTGGCGAGTCTTTGATTCCAGCGTGGGCGATTCGCACTGGACTCTTTGCAACACACTCGGTTTGCCGATACACCTGTTCGCAACAGAGACGTATCGCAACACTTGACGTTTCACAACAGTGGCTGAAACATTAATCCATTTTACTAATCGGACTTCAACAGTTCAACTAGAGAAGGTGGCTAACTTGACAGCGACAGCCATTGGATATTGCTGACACTGTACAGAATTTTTTGCCGGGTACAGTGTACAAAATAAACCTGTAATAATTATTGTTACGCGTAAGTATATTTGTTGGAAAAAGAGTGCAGAAAGTCACTGCATTGCATTAATTTTCTCAGTATGCTTTTACGTACTGTAATGATGTCAACCTGTCAAACACAAGTAAAATGAATTAATGTTTTTGTCACTGTTGCGACACGTTCTGTTGCGAAACGTCTCTGTTGTGAACAGGTTTTTCGGCGAAACGACTCTTGCGAATCGTCTCTGTTGCAAAACGACTCTGTTGCGAACTGGTTTATCGTCAAAATGTCCTGAACATTACATTACATTACATTACATTACAAAATGTCCTGAACTGTCCTGAAAATGTCCTGAATTACATTACATTACAAAATGTCCTGAACATTACTCAATTTTACTAATGGTTTCCTTAGATGGCATAGGGTAATTGTATACAAATATGATCTAACACTAGGGCTAGGGTTAGTCCGTCCGACTGGTTTCCGATCCGACGGAGGTCATATAAACCGACATCAACCGTCCTGTAACTAAAGGGAAACATATCTGACACATTAAGGTATTCAAAGCCTGTAAACAGTTTAAAACTGTTAGAAGGTGGTCTCCTCTCTGGTGCCTGATTTCAAAAGCAGTTAGTCTCAATGATTTTAATCCATCTGTATTTATGTCATTTACGTTCTTAAATCGCTTCTGAATTTTTCAAGCGTACTAAAAGCCGTCTGTAAAGAAGGTCTCCAAATCTGGACACACTAGCCTAAGTGTGGTCTAATCAGGAATTTGTGTGAATTCAGCGTTTGATCGATTGCTCAACGTTTTCTAACATTCACTTTCAGTTAATTATTCGCTATTGTTGCGAGATATTCATACGATTGCTGTACATATTGGTAAATAGTCTTTACTGGTTTTATTATATTGTGTACTGCACTCCATTAGAAGCTTCTGTAACGGCTCGGCTCTCCTCATATGCTCAGGTATATTCGACAAAGACACCTGACAAAGCTGTGAAAAACAAAATGTAGTCCATGAGGGGGACAATTATTGAGGAAAATTGTCAATATTTTATGGCTATCATTAGTTGTACAGTTAAACTGGTGTGTTGAAAAAAATAGAGGAAAACAAATAGCTGTGTCAGTTGTTGGATGCAGCTCTGGGGCACACTACTTCCAGTTGTTATACAGACAAGTCAGTCTGTAATCACACATTTAACAGAATTGTGTTGTGTAACATATTTTTAAACCACATCTTAATTTTGTTAAGAAATTAGTAAACGATTTAAATTTAAGATTGTTTTGTAAACAAAGTCCAGTTGATATGCCATTCTGTTATAAATATGTGATGGTAGTTTCATTGCTTGTGTTTTGAAGGTACTTTAGCTGACAGAGATCTGTAGTGAATGTCTTGAATTGAAAGTGTTTGTAAGAATGAGTCAAGTAAGACCGTTGTACAGTAGTCAGAGTAGAGGACTGGCCACAGTGAGGAATGGGTACAGCGGTGCTGTGGAGGAGTTGTTCAGTGTTAGCAAGAAACAGTTGGCAGCAGAGTCTGTACGCAGGGTGGACTGTCATCAGGGTAAATACAGCGAGTCCCTGCCCGCACTGGTTGACAGTACGGAGAAGCAAAGAAGGGCTGCATGGTGGAGTTTAGGGGTCATGCCTAGTCTGACCCAGGTCAAGTGTTCGTTGTATCCGTGCATGTACTGTGAGAGACAGTTCAGCAACGCTGCGCAACTTGCCGACCATGTGTTCAGTGCGCACAGAATAAAACAGACCAAGATGCGCAAAGGTACGCGACTACGTGGCAGTGCTGGTAGTGGTATTGGATGCGTACAGAAGACTCTGTTCAAGTGCACAAATTGTGGGAAGATGTTTAAGTTTAGGATGCACTTGGGACAACACTTGAACCAAGGATCATGCAAGAGAACTGACTCGGATGCAGACAAGGGCAGAACAGATCAAGTGGGGGATGGTTTGGTGAGAGGGGGGAACGCTACAGCAGCAGGGAGGGAGGAGTTTGTCATCAGAGACTCTCTGGCAGATCGTATCAAGAAGTCGTACAGGAGAACGAGACTTGGCGGTACGTTTTACAGCACTACAGGGACTAGTGCGGGGAGTAGTGGTGCAGGGAGTAGTGCTCATAGTGAGTCTGCAGATAGTGAGGAGACAGGATCCATAGTTGCACGGAGCACTACCAGCAGGAACACTATCAATAGTCAAAGTGCAGCCGTTTCACCAGCGAGAACTTCGTCTCATTCAAGTCGTAGTAAGGCTGGCAAGAAACCATCGTCTGCTGCTGCGGATGTACAAAGTAATGCTGTGAAGAGTACGGAGAGTTGTGATGGGTCAAACGATTTGTCAAATGAAGCTTTACAGAACGGCGTTGCTCCATCACAACGAATTGTTCTATTTCAGCGATCTCCCGTGCAATCTCCAGATACTGCATCTAATAGTAATAAAACTGTCAACTCATTGCAGGATGCAACAAGGAGACGTTTGCGTGGGAGAAAGAGCAAGCTGAGTGGGCCCAGGTGTGTGGCAATGAAGAGAAAGCTGGCAGCTTGTGTGGGGGAGAACGGCGAAGTGAAGAGATGTGATGATGTACTGTTTGTCGACTCTAATATGCTGCAGTGTATGTCCAGCTTCACCGAGAGACTCAACGCTGCCAACGATGTCAAGCATTGTCCATCTGTGAGGGAACAAGAACAAAACAAAGAACTAGGAACACCACCACCGACGCAATCTAGTCGGTCTGGTGTAAGTGACAGGATAGGGCAGAATTGTCAGACCGTTTACAAGTGTAAGGATTGTGTTAAAGTCTTCTATATGCTGGACGATTTGAGGTTTCACAGATCCACAACACACGACTGCAAGCCTACAACAGACAACAACAACACTGCAACAAAGAACAACAACACTGCAACAGACAGCAACAACCAACCTACAACAACTGTTTGCACAGCTGTTAGACTGCAAGATGGTAATCTGACAATGCTCGACACTAAGCCGTGCTTTGACTGCGCTACTTGTTCAAAGAATTATTTGACTGAGGCACAGGCGACAGCGTGCTACAACAAGCACATGATGGAACGTCAGGAGTTGAACCCTGACACCCGCTGTCTGACCGGATGTGATGCATTACTTGGTGAGGACTTTGAGAGTTTACTCAGCGATGAAGCGCGGCTACTGACCGCTGGTCTCAACAGTAGTAGTAGTAGTTGTAAAGCTTGTGTGAGAACTAGTACTACGAGTACAACACGTTCTGGTATACAGAGTACTTGTGCACATAGTACAGGTACACAAAGTACTGGTGGTCCTAGCAGTACAGACAACAGCTGTGCACTGAGCACAGACACAGTGACAACGACACTGACAAGGACAAAGATGCACAGTGGCATTCGAGGATCCACCACCGCGGCGGCGATGATTGAGTCTGCATGCGTGTACACTGACATTGCTGACGACTATCAGTCTGTGTCAGCAGCCTACAGGAGATTCACTCAAGACTTTCAGTCACCAACCAGTGACGTCACAACAACAACAACAAGACACCCCGTCGCTGGTCAAAGTGTCCGACGAGCACGTAGTGTGACTGATGATGATGCTGTAGTGAGACCAGTCTACGTGCTGGTTGACTGTGAGGGAGTGTCCTCTCTCGTGTCTCTCTCCATTCTAGACCTATCACACCTGGGAGGAGACCACGGTGCTGACAGGAGATCATCCGTGAGGGTTCTCACCCAGGCGGGTGATGTCGGGCGCTGTGATGTCGTGTTTGAGATGCCCGCCAGTGAGGAAGACGTGCTGTCTATGTCTGTGGTGCAGGTGAGTGGCGACGGAGTGGAAAGTGTTTGTCCTCTCGACCTCTCCCACGTTTATGTGACCCCTCTGCACACCTTCAACCCGTCCACCAATCACAAGCAGGACAACGCTATCGCCCATGGCTTGGTGGGGGGACAAGATGAAGTGGAGGATGGGGTGGTGATGAACCACAGAGGCACAGCTGAGAGTGGGGGACCGGTGCATGGGCATGGGACACGAAGGGCTGTGAGACAACAGACAGCTGCGTTGCTCAGTGGTTGTGTACAGAGTGTTGCTTCACAACAACAACAACCGGCTGGTGTTGTTGCTTCTCCAAGTCACGGTACGTTGCATGCAACTGATGTGTCTGCTAAACAACCAACACCAATAGAACAACGTCAAACAATGGCAACAAAACAACAACACCAAACAAATATATCAAAACAGCAACAACTACAACGAGCTATAGAAGAAGAACAAAAACAACAAGAGCAACAACAAACAGGTAAGAAGAAAAGGAAACAGAAATCAATATTTAATGAAAGAAGGCAAGCAACAGAAGTTAATGTCAATACACCTTCAACGGGATCATTATCCATGTCTGATAGTGCGCAAGAAAGTACATCAACTCTCACCACATCTGCGCAGCAGATTAGAACATTGCGCAGCGGTAACCCATCACCTGCGAAGGTTCGCACGTCTAGCGAGAAGAGGCTGAGTGAAAACACACGCAGAGACGGCGAGTCCATTCTACAGAAATTTGAGTCGTCTCTGAGCGGTCGCTGTGCGGATATTGTAATTGTTGATGTAGAGATGGATGGTGCAGCGATGAAGAGAGAAGTGGAATCTGTTGAGCCAATCACAAGTGAGGACAGAGTTGTGCAGACAGCCAATCAGGGACTGGGTCAGGTCTTTGATCAGAAGACTATGAAGAATGCAGCCGAGGAGTTTGTCAAGCTGTTGAGACCTGTTCTAAGACCTGTTGTCTACAAGCACCCGACACCAGACTTGTTGTCTGTTACGTCGGTACACCACACCACTGGTGTCTCTGACAACAGTGCTGGTGTGTCTGATAACACTGGGCTGACTCCAAGCGGTGTTGACAACATCATTGTGACATCAGTGACTGGTAGTAATGATGATGACATCATCGTGGTGTCAGTTGCAAATGATGACGATGATGATAATGATAATGATGATGATAATGATGATGTTATATGTGAGTCTGGTGATGCTGATGAAGCAGTGTCCAGAATCAAGCTGTCAGAGGGAGGAGACATTCTCATAACACTTGCACAGGACTATCAGAGTGATGATGATGATGATGATGATAGGAATGATGATGTGGAGATTGGAGAGTGTACAGTGATTTCAGACAGTGAGGAGAGAAGTGAAAGAGAAATCACTGCTGTAACAACAGTAGTGACTGTGAGTGCAGTGAATTGTGCGAATTTGGAAGAAAAGCAGCGTCAGAAAGTGGATCTGCGACGACGTGGTGGAGTGGATGTAGGAAGCGGTGGAGTGGAAGAGGAAACTGGTGGAGTAGGTTTGAAGAGTGTAGAAGTGGAAGATGGTGTGACAGTATGTCAACCTAGCGATGGACTGGATGAGAGACAGATTCAAGGACCAGTAGAAAGCCAAAGACGACCAGGAGAGATCCCAGGACCAGTAGAGATTGAAGGATCAGTAGGAAGCAAAGAATCAGTTGTTGATGCCGTTGTTGTTGTTGTTGTTGACAAGTCACAAGCAGTTGTTGTTGTCTGTACAGATGAACAACAACGCCAGTCACTGACTGATAGTGATGGTCCTACCAGTAAATCACTTTCTTGTGTCACTCCATCAGAAACGTGTCGATCACTGACGAATAGTACTGGCAGTGAGTTACTCGTCGCTAGTAGTAAAGAAGCTACTGATAATTCAGCGCCCAGTAGTTACAGTAGTAAGAGTGACAAATCACTACCAAGTAGTAACATTAGTAGTAACAAATCACTGCCAAGTAGTAACATCATTACACGTGCAGGGTCAGTGCCAGGCGCTGGTGGTATTACGAGTGGTAAGCTGATTTCATTTGGCAGAGATCTGTTGGATGATCCACCATCACTCAATGCTCCAACGTCACTTGCTGTTGTCAGTGGAGACAGGCCCTCTATCTTTCACTCCAACAGTGCTGCATCTTGTGTAGCTGAGTCTTCTCTGTCAGTTGATAATGAAGATAATGATGATTATACTGTTGATAATGATGATAATGATAATGATGATGCTGAGAAGTGGTTGACTGGAGACTGTTCACTGCTGTTGACTGTTGAGTGTATTGATGCCAATCAAGCAGACACACAGACAGGCAAAGAGACAGGCAAGGATACAGTTATGCTACCATCAGTCATGGTCACAGATAAGCACATGGGTAAGAAGAAATCATCCGAACAGACTGAAAAAGGCACATCTGGACAGAGAATAGATGGGATATCAGGGAGACAAACCAGACAAGGGGAGAAAGAGACGAGCAAGGGGGCAGGCAGACAGACAGCAGAGACAGACAGTGCTGTGATTATAGACCTGACAGCCGATGACAGGGAGAGCAGGCCTAGACAAACGGATAGTTTACTGACTCGTCGCTTACAGGGTGTCCCAAACGCACCAGGCACTGCGGTACAGGGTGGACACTTACAGGGTGTCCCAAACACACCAGGCACTGCGGTACAGGGTGGTGGAGCGACACTGGGCAAAGGTGCCGCAACTCGTTCTGCACCGTGTAGATATTGTCTCAACTACATAATGAAGGCAAACCTGTCCTATCACGAGACGAGGTGCAAGTACAAGCCTAACAGTACTGTCGAGGACTTAGTGTCCTTAGCTCGTTCTCATGCAGCCATACACAACTCGGCTACTCTCTCCCATTCAACAACGTCTAACAGCGCAAGGTTACCCGCTACTACTGCAACAGTCTCGAATGCTGCTCCTGCTGCCATTGCAGCGAAGTCCACATCAGGAGCGTCACCAGGAGGGTTAGTGGGAACGTTGAGAGGTGACCAGAGTGGTGGTGAGGGTGCTAGTGGCTCAGTGCCAGGCAGTGGAGATGGGATCGTATCAACGTGGGCCGTGGTCAGCAGCGATGAACTGTTGATGAGCTATGCGACGGACCTGTACAAGAAGAGAGGCAAGAAGGATGGCCTGAGTGCAGGAGTGGCCCGACAGATTCTCTATCTGCTGGCTGAGCTTCTCATCATGGTGCGCGCTGAGCATAAGACGGTGGTGCAGCTACAGGATATCCTCTCCCCTCTCTACTTTAACGTGCTGCTCGCCTACCTGCGCACCATCGCGGTCAGCTCCGCCACGGACGTGCACAAGTGCGCGGGCCTTGCGGTGCAGCTGATGGCGGCGGTGCTCAGCTGTGCGCAGTTGTTCCATGCGCAGGCTGTGAGACTGAAGAAAGCAGAGCTTGCGAAGACCACGATGGCGTTCATTGAACAATGGCGCACCGTGAAGATTATCAAGGAAGTGCATCCGTTCTCTGACAGCAGTAGCAGCTCTCTGTCGTTCTCTTCTTCACTCCTTCCCTCCTCTCTCTCTTTCTCTTCTACGCAAGATACACGGTCTAGTTTAGCATCAGGGTCTTTAACAACAACGACATCAGCTAGTGCCTACAGTAGACCCATAGCATCCAGACTAGGAGTCAGACCAGGACCCAAGTCTGCAGGAGACCAGTCAACGTCTGTGGAGTCTGTAGGCCTGGCTGATGATGACGATGACGTCATGATTGTTTCTTGTGAACAACAGCAGTCTACAGCAGCTGTACAACAAGTAGCTGTACAACAAGCGGCTGTACAACAAGCGATTGTACAACAAGTAGCTGTACAACAAGCGGCTATACAACAAGTAATTGTACAACAAGTAGCTGTACAACAAGCAATTGTACAACAAGGAAGTGTACAACAAGCAATTGTACAACAAGGAAGTGTACAAGAAGCAGTTGTACAACCAAGAGCTGTACCGCATGTCAACAGTTCAGCTTCACTTTGCTCCTCTTTAACTAGACTATTGCAACTGAGAGGCAAAGAAACAGACAAGCAAGCAGACAAACAAGCAGAGAGACCGGCAGACAAACAAGCAGACAAACAGGCAGAGAGACCGGCAGACAAACAAACAGAAAGACAAGTGGAGGGACAAGCCGATAGACAACCAGATAGGCAACAGTCAACTGTAAATACAGTGCATAGCTGTGAATCTGGGTCAGATCAACAGACGAGTGTTGAATCTGGGTCAGGTCAGCAGACGAGTGTTGGATGTGGATCAGATCAACAGTCCAGTGTTGAATCTGGGTCAGGTCAACAGTCTAGTGTTGAACCTGGGTCAGACCAGCAGACGAATGTTGCATCTGGGTTAGGTCAACAATCGACTGTTGAATCTGTGCCAGGTCAACAGACTAGTGTTGGATCTGGGTCGGGTCAGCAGACATGTAGGCCTGGTGTGGGAGGCAGTGGGTCGACAGCAATGAGTCAGCAGGTGACGTGGCAGACAGTGAAGGAGGACCGACTGTTGATGAGCTACGCGACGGAGTTGTACAAGAGACGCAACGTGACGGACCAGCGTGCGGCTAGCACCGTGCAGCAACAACAACAACAGCAACAAGATAGTGGCAGCATGGCTGTGAGGGCTGAACAAGCCAGGAACAGTCTTCACTGCATGTCGGTTCTACTGCAGTGGATCAGAGCGCACCACAGTCACTTACAACTGCTACAGCTAAGTGATCTCATCAGTGACACGCTACACTTTCACTGCATCGTGGCAGCTGTCCACGGCGTGTCACAGAAAGACGGCAGTGATGACAGTGACGGGACAGTGATAGCTGATGAACAGTGGGAGAGCATGCAACGAGTGATCACTTGGCTGAGTGAGTGCGCGGCGCTGCTTGTAAGTGAAGCGACCAAGAGAAGTGACGCAGTGACGGCTGACAGAGTGATGGAGTTCACTCGGCTGTGTCAGTCACTCACGCGGAGTGATGCCAGGGTGTTGATACAGCACGCTGCCAGTCCAGAGAGTACTCAAAGTACTCTGCCAAGTACTCTATCAAGTACTCTGCCAAGTACTGATACTGTCCTAGTCAGACTGACGACGAGTTGTGCTGTCGGTGAAAGTACTGCTGCTACTTGTAACGCTACTGCCAGTACAACTGGCAGTGCTGAATCTTTGAGTACTGTTAGTTCATCGAGTATCACTAGTACTGCTGATTCAACGAGTACTACAGACACTTCAACAAGTTGATAGGCTGTAGATAGTACTGGTATTCCTACGACTGGTACTTCTGTTCCTCTATTACTACTTGTCTCTTAATGAAAATTCTGTTTATTGTATAGTATGTTTATGTAAAGTAACATGTGAGTAGAGATAGTGAGATGTTTTGAGTGATAAGCATTCACTGCTGATTGTTTTGCACAATGTATAAGCATGTTCAGAGCACAAACACACGCGCACACACACACACGCAGTCATATGCACATACATAGTAAATACACAAACATACACTAATACACAGTCATATGCTCACACACATACACAAACATACACATGTATGCAAAAGACACATTCATTAGTACAGATTTACAAGTACACAGACATCTATAAAGGTGCACCACACAGCCCCACACACTGTACTTGGCATGTTACTTGGCACAGTACTTGGCATGTTTGTTGGCATGTACTTGGCATGTTACTTGGCATGTTACTTGGCATGGTACTTGGCATGTTTGTTGGACTGCCTTCATGTGTGAGTGATCTGTAATAGTGAAATCATGTGTATATGTTAGTCACTCTCGGACTGTATCGCTGTGATGTGTGTACATTGTGTGTGTATTGTGTACATTGTGTTGTAATGAAGAAGTTATTAAAGATGTACGTTCAGGTATTGCTGAAAAATGTATGTAGCATTTAATATTCTTGTTCCTATTCTCTGGCATTGCAGTAATTATTATGAGATGATTTGTAAGTGATTGAATCAGTGAGGTGAGTCACTGATGAGTCAGAGTCACTGATGAGTCACTGCAGTGATGAGAGTGAAGTGATTGTGATTGTAGTGACTGTATGGCGTAGTGTTTTGATTAGGTGCGAGTATGATAATTTACTGTGTCATTAATAATCTCTGTTGCCTACTGTTGGACTGTTGCCTGCTGTAATCTCTCTTACAGTACAGAGTATCCACTGACTGCTTTCTATGATAACAATTGTCCCATCATGTCTGCCTGTCTGTGTGGTCAGTTGTGAGGGAATATAGTTTTATTGTGTTGAAGTAATGAAAGACTGTTGCATTGTTGTAAGAACTTACTGTCAATCCAATGATGTTGTTGTTGTTGTTGTTGTTGTTGTGTTGTGTTGTTAATCACTCGATGTAACAGTTTGAACGACAATGTGTAGTTTATAATCACAGCAA
>JAQFZK010000437.1:0-10915 GCA_034695905.1 Fridericia nemoralis | reverse complement strand
TGTGACCGCTGCCACCCCCCCCCCCCCCCACTCGACAGTCAGCCGAAACATGACCCCCCTCCTCTTTCAGTCTACTTTAGCCACTGGTTATACCTATGGCTAGTTAGACTCTAAACCTTACCTGACCGTAATGCTTATCTTAATTGATCCTAACCTTAACCATAGGTCTAACTCTAGATCTAACTATGTATTCTATAGCAATTAGTTAGCGATACCGGTAACTTTGAACTTTAATATCACCGCAACCATAAGTGAGCGGCAAATAAACAGCACCTGGCGACTCCTTCAATCAAGGCCTACACTATGACTTCCTTCATATCTATCCTTTTTGTGTCGATATGAAGGAATTGACATCAGCCGTACTAAATTGTGGTAATAATTAAACAATTCTATACTGAGATTTGCTAGGGGTTACTTTATTGCATATGTGCATTACATGTATGAAATATTTAAAGTTTATTTTGCTTATATTTATTGCAAGCTTAGAAAACTTTTGACTAATTATTGTTTGTCAACATGCCACAACATGAAAAGATTCTTTCAGCATATGCTGCCTGAGAGGCTGGCTCACATACCAGGTCTTCAGCAATTGATGCCAGAAGACTGAACATACTAACGTTCCTCGGTCAGAATTTGAGCGGCCCGCTACCATCAACTGATGGTACATCTGATGGATCATCTGATGGTACATCTAATGGATCATCTGATGTACTTGTTGAGTTGCCCCATGACTGATCGAGATTATCAGATGGTGAGGAGGATGTGAGTGAAGCAGTACTCTATACTTTGGCCAAAAGAAATTGTGTTTTGGCCAAAAGAAATTGAAAGTGGAATAGAGCGCAGACAGTAGTAGGCTCATTCCGAGTTTCAGGACTATCCACCTGAAGTATTCCATCATGACATAATTTTGTGAATTCAAAATTATGAATTACTGTATAATTTCTATTTCATTTGTTATTTCAGTGTCTAGTTATATTCTGTTTTCCTTTATTGTTTTCAGTTTATATTCAATTTCCGTGTCAGAAATAATTTTAATTTCAGTTTCTATTTCAATTAACAGGTTTAGATAATTATACTTTCCTTTCTGTTTCAGTTAATGAAGATATCACTGGTGTGTAGTATACATTGGTATGTTGAGAATATGTAGATTGTTTAACATTCAATGAGTCAGTGGTACGTTTTGTAAAGAAGAAGAAGAAGATGTCCCTTGAGTCACGTGATATGGCGGCTGTTCCAGCTGTCCTGTTCATTCTCTCTCAGCTCATGGTGCAGTCTTCAGCCCTAGTCGTTTTGGTTTGTACTGTTTGCTATGCAACTAATACTGTTTAGTACTAATATCCAGACTGTAATGCCACAATTGTAGTACCTGTAATGCATTTATGTATTGAACATAACAGTTTTGTTTTTGTTTTGAGACTAATTAAGTTGGTTAATGTTTTTAAACTGTTTTATTCATTTGTTAGTTGCTACATTGTTAAGATAGTAAACAGCAATTTCACAAACAAGTTCCTCATAATGTTTCAAATATTTGTGTCTTGTTATTCTTCTAGATTGTTCTTGAAAAACTCATTGTTAGCTGATATTAGATGATGTAATTTAAGAAGGACTAGAATCTACAGATTAAGTTATCTAATCTGATGTTATTTTGTTTGTGTGTATCAGAGAACAAAACTGAACAATACCTACAATATGCTTTCCACTGATGCCGCTTTTGGTCCTGGCATTTCTGACGAAGGAGTTTGGGTTAGTTTCATATTGTGTATTCTTTAAGTTGTACTTGCTTGCTGCAAGGACGTTTTGCCATAGTTAAAAAGAAATTAAGGCCTGCATTTTCTATTTGGGAGTTATTCTTAATTCAGTAGTTACTTGCTTCTTTTGTTCGTCAATTAGGTTTAATGTAAAGACGATATTAATTGTTTATCGTTTTAAAAAGATTGAGTATTTTTTTTTTAATATGCTTGAATTTGTTGTTATCATTGAACATTGCAGATATTTAGGGTGTGTGTATATATTGTTGTATTTATTTAATTGCATACATACTAATCATTCTGTGTCGTGTTTGTGTTCATTTCTGTCTGTGTGTTACGTTGCATGCCTACACGTATGTATCTGTGTGTGTGTGTGTTGGTACAGGGTCGAATGCTCTTTGTGAATCCCCCCCTTGCGTGCAGCGATGTCACTCATGCACCGCCGTCGACAGACAACAGCACGAGGTGGATCGCAATCATCAGTCGGCGCAACTGCACGTTCGTTGAAAAGGTTCCTCTACCGAACTGTGGCACTGTACTTGATGAGATAGTTTGAATAATATTACCTTACTGAAATAATTATTTAATATATTAAAATAGTATTTTTAATAGTTGTGGAAATGGTTTAAATGAGGATTAGTTGGGAGTCGAAATCGAAATAGAGGGATCCACACGTAAGAATTAAAAGTTGCTTTCTGACTAATTGCTCTGGTGCATTATACAAATTTTTTATTTAGTTGTAATGAATTGCGAATGAGTTGCACATATGGTTATAATACATTGTCAAACTGCTGTCTACTTGGCCGTTAATTATTACAAACAATCTGTGTGTAGTTGCAATGAGCTGTCAATTGACTGTGTGTACATGGTGTCTATGTGTGTGTGTATGTGTGAGTGTGTTTGTATGTTATGCATGTGTTTGTGCATTATGCGTGTATTGTATGTGCATATGTCTGTGACAAAGGTGCTGAATGTGCAGAAAGCTGGTTACATCGCTGCCGTTGTGTACAATGTTGGGTCAGATACCATTGTGCCAATGAGAGGTGGTCCGGGTAAGCACACACACACAGACACACGTGCGCACGTACACACGCGCACTCATGCAGAAACACAAACACATGCAATCGTACACATGCAGACAAACACACACTTGCATAAGCATGTGCACAAACTCACATGTCCTCTAACTCGCATGTACACGACATGGACTGACATGTTTAAACATGCAGTTATTAACTAAGCATAACTAAACTCAACTTAACTAAAGTAAACTTAACTAAGTTAAACGTAACTAAGTTAAACGTAATTAAACGTAACGTAACTAAATGCTAAATTAACGTAAGTAAACTAAACCAAACCAAACATATAAATCATTTCAGCCAGCTAAAAAAAAAACCCGAGAGCCGAAACGCTTTACAGAGGGCAAGAATTAATTCACGAAACAACGGATAACGTTTTATCAGAATTACTTCTGGAAATAATGGATAATGTTTTACGTTTGAAAACATCCCCAAAGAATATTGAGACCACGAAGAATACGAGATCTGTTACCTATAAATAGCCTTCTGGTTAGTTGTCTCTGAATAAGCTTACTGGCAAAATATCTGTTGCAGTAACATCAAATAGATCACTGATTGTCCACAGCCGTGCTGCTTAGTAGTCTACACAGGTCTAAGTGTTGTGCAGATTTACACCTCATGGATTCTTGTGATGTCCAAGTACGCACATGCTGATTTACTTCATGTGAAATTATCAAATAGTTAAATACTTGTACATGGAAGATGCTTTTTTAAAGTTATGTATTTAACTTGTTTCCAATTTTATTTCTTTTATTTCAGTTGTCAGTTTTTATTAAGCTCTTAAGCTGTCTGTGATTGTTAAAAAAGCTAAGTTGTCTGTGATTGGTTAGTACATTGTTAAGCTTTGTTGTGATTGGTTAGTCATTTGCTAAGCTGTGTTGTGATTCGTCAGTAATTTGTTAATCTCTTCTGTGATTGGTTAGTAAGTTGTTAAGCTGTGTTGTGATTTGTAAGTAAATTGTTAAGCTGTGTTGTGATTGATTAATAATTTGTTAAGCTGTTCTGTGATTGGTCAGTACATTTTTAAACTGTTCTGTGATTGGTCAGGTGAAGATGGCGTGAAGATTCCATCAGTTTTCATTGGACAGAGCAGTGCGAGAGAACTGTTGAGATACAATGCATCACGAGAGTGCGTATCTTTTCTTCTTTGTGTCTCTGCTGGTTGAGTGCATTGATGTTATGAGTGCATGAATGGTATGTATTTAATAAACAAATAAAGTGTTGTAGCTTCTTCTACACAGAGGGTTGCCTGGGTACTGATTTCCCCCTCAGCGTGACACCAGTCTAGCTGCAAGGTTTGCAGACGGGGCCGATGCGAACACGTCGGTTTACTTTCGTCGCATGCCAGCTACTACCAAATTCACTGCTTTGGTGAACAGAGGCCAGATGCCAAAAAAGTCTGCCTACCTTACTTGCGAAGAAAACTCGGGTCACTAATTAGTAGTGGAGCTAAATTCATTAGAGATGTTAAATTGTTCTGTTTTTTAGAGCTACATATTTCAGTTGGTTAATATTTTCAAATTACTTTACGGTATTAGAGATATCTTTTTTGTGAAGTGTTATAAATTTACTTTATTTGTATTCTTCTCATATTCTAAGGAATCGATTTAAGCAAGTCTGTTAGCTATGAGTTTCAAAGTCGTGTGTTTGTGTGCGTGTTTGTGTGTGTGTGTGCATGCGTGTGTGCATGCGTGTGCTCGCGCGAGTTTCTGCGAGTCTGCATGTGTGCGTGTAATAAATAGTTTGCATTTGTGCGAATGTGCTTGTGTAGTGTTTTATTAACAGTTTCATATGGTGTTTGTTTGTGTGTGTGTTGTTGTTTGTGTGTTTTTGTTTATGTATGTGTGTGTGTTTATACATATGCATCAGTGTGCCTGTGTGTGTCTGTGTGTAGTGATATGCTGGGTCTGTATGCTGCGGAGGACTCTGAGAACATCTCCTACTTTCTGTTGCCGTTCGTTGTTGTCATTGGACTCTGCCTACTCGTCATCTCTACATTTCTGGTCAGTCTCGCATATACACACATACACACCGCACATACACATACACACATACACACGCACACACACACACGTGCACTTATACGCATACGCACACATACACACACACACATACACACATCTAAACACAACCCCGCAATCTTATGCACACACATACACACACTTACACAATAGCTCAATTGGTTAAAGTTGCTTATTTGGTTGTTGGAATAAATATCAGTGATAGTGTCATTACTAGACATTTGATAATTTAGTTATCTTAATTTGCTTCTTGTTTTGACCTCTTTACGTGAGTGTGAATACATTTGATGGACGCATTAATCATATGAACAAAAATTAGCCAAAAAAGAGAAAGAAGTTATAACAAGTTTCTGAACTGTTTGAATGCTGAACTGCCGACTCTCGACCCAGGTGTCTCTCCTCAACTTCTCTTTGCTGCTCTATCAGTGTACAGTAAAACTTTGTCAAGAAGGACATCCATGGAGTGAAAAAACTTGTTTGTTGTATCGGTGGTCCGTTATATCCGTATGCTGTTGGTAGTAGAAGCATAGCCGGGGCAACCTGGAATCTAGTGTGTACTGTGTGTGAGTGTATTTTTTATTGGATAAAAGTCTGTTTTAAGAAGGTTTTACTGTTGTCTGTTAGTTGTAGCCTGTTTCTGATATTTGTATTTAAGCTGTTAGTTTAGGAACTATTTATGTACACAAAGTATGTATGTATGTATCTATTAATGTATAAGATAATGTATGCAACATAATTAAAGTATTTACCGATTGTTATTTGAAAACTGTGCCGAAGTTTATCTCAGTGAGATTGATAATGAATTTTTTTTGATGTACTGTTGCTCTTGGAGTAATTTCAAATGTAAGCTGAATGATTTGTTTGTAATGAGATCTACTATCATTCTTGACAGATCGTGCGCTGTGCCGTTGACTACTACAAGAAGAGTAAGACTCGCCTGTCATCGGCAAATCTCAAGAAGTTGCCGATAAAGAAATTCAAGAAAGGTTCCACATGTAAAACAGACAACTTACGACTTTTCCTTTTCAATAAAGTTATTATCTATCGATGCTTGACTAGTGATGTGTGAATCTTACATCATTAATTACTTTCATTACAATTAACTTTCAATTAACTTTTCAATACAGTGTGTTTCATTACAATTTACCTTAAATTAACTTGCATTGCAATTGTGTGTTCATTGTCCTTGGCAATGAACAAGAAAACAAATCAAGATAACAAGCAGCTTAGGAAATAAAAGTATTCTTGTTGCACATATTATGAGATTGGTGTTTAAAAAAATTGTACAGTTGTTAAGTTACTGTCAATTTTGACAGTTCTAATACAGTGCAAGGGAGCAAACTGTGGGCAATGAATTCAATTTACATACTTTAATACTTGCGGATGATTTATCGATTGTAGATTTAATAATAATATTGTCCGTAATATTTAATATCACAAACGCAGGTTATTACTATCGATGCAATGTTAATACAATCACACACGCAAATAAGGCACACAACAATTTCACCGTCGCAATTCAAAGTAGTTCAATAGATGGCGTCTTACTGTGAACATGATTTTACAACAATTTTTTATGCTTTCACTACAGCTAGTGCATTGGAATAAGACCTGGTCAGATTCTGTTTGTGGTGTGTTTTATATAAGAATTAGTTTGATGGTTTTGAACAGCACACAATGGAAGGAGTATCACTAAGTGCATAATGTCTTACATTCATTGAAGATTATTTTGAGCCATATTTTGTTTGTAACCAAATGAAACAGGAGTTTTTTTACTACAGGTTTTTTATATTTTCTATTGCTTCCATGTTCGAGCATCTCTAGTGTTAGGAACAATATGTTTAGATATCTTGCAGCTACTGTAAAAGGTATTTTGATTCAACTGTAGTTCAAAACTACTTTTCTTCTGTTTGCAGTAGCAGTTCTTTCAATTATCATAAAATGGTTGTGTTTCTTTCTCTGTTCTCACAATTTAGTAGTTTAGTCATTTAATTGTTTAGTCACTCAGTGAGTAGTCGAGTCTTCAGTGCAAGATGGAGGTCATTTAAATGTAATATAACAACCGAGCAGGTAATATATTTTCACTTGACTAGAATGGTTGTAGTGCCTGCCTCGTAGTGTTATGTGACAAAGGTAAATGTAAGTATTTGTATTTTTCTGTTGTGAAACGGACGGTACTAGAATGGCGGTAGAAATGTTTAAATAGATCTACTTCTGTAAGTCCTTGTTGCATAATTCATTGTTTACATTTGTGCATACGCAATGATGCATTCGATGTATTCTTATTACTTTTGTACATAAAAGACTATAATATTTTGTATTTTGTGAAGTGTTGCTGTGATGTGTGTGTGAGTGTCAGGTATTGATGTTGATGTGTGTGTATGTGTGTGTCAGGTGTTGATGTTGATGTGTGTGCTGTGTGCCTGGATGAGTTTGAGGATGGAGACAAGCTGAGAGTGCTGCCTTGTGGACACGGCAAGTGGACACCACAAGTGTCTCTGTCATCTTTGTGTGTTTGTCTTGGACAGCTTTGTCATGCTAATCATAATGTGTTGAGCACTGCGAATGGTTTACAATAGAACTCACCCAGTGTGTTGTTGAAAGTACCGATGCAACAAATTTAAGGCGTTGTTTTTTTTGTCAATTAATATAGAGAGCATTAGGCTGCAATACACAAATTCTAAACTAACTCGGTGTTGTTTACCATAATAAATCCATTCATACTGTTAACCTGATTTCTTAGGTTTTTATCTAATATTTATAATTGTATGAAGCTGCATATTGTAACACATAATATAGCGTTCCATTGTATTTTACATGTACAATTGATGAAAATGACAAAATTGCCAAACTATATTATTGTTAAATTATACACTACATGTTATTATTAGACTATGTTAGTATTAATAGTGCTAGTAGACATTTATTAAACTACATTATTATTTTACAGCTGATTCCCTATCTTTACATCGTGCAGTAATTTTGGTATCTATAATTGTATCATAAGTATTATATTATAAGCAAATGTGCTTGTTTTTACATTCATTTGCATGACCATTTACATGCTGTTTTTATAGGTCTTATTTTTCATGTATGGAGTATAGAATACCATCAGAAGTGTATAGACCCGTGGCTGACAAAAAACAAAAAGACCTGCCCTCTGTGCAAGCGCAAAGTCTTTGCCGACGACTCTGACTCTGAGACTGAGCCGCAGACTCCGACGAGCGGCGCCAACAGCTCTGAGAGGACGCCGCTGCTGCTGCCTGGCAACAGTACAACGCAGTCTGGGCGCAGTGGTGTGGTGGATAATAGAAGGCCTCGCAGGGGAACCAGATACGGTTAGTAGGATTCAGAATAATTCGACTCAGACTAATTTTCATTGTCTTGAATATTGACTACTTTGTTTGGTTTTAATTTGGCTAAATATTGCTGCCTGTGTCATGATCAGCGAAATATTACAGGGTAAGAAATGTCTTGCCTCCTTGCAGACCTTATTCATCAAGTGATTTGAGCTCTTCTTCTTTTAGATGGACGCTATACCTAATACCTATCCTGTGCCAAATTAAAATTTTATATATCAAACAATTCCGAAAGTTTTTGAATACAAATTGTTATACTTATTTCGCAAAAGAATTATGCAATAGAAAAGTGAGTTGACCTTAGCATATTTGCTAATGCAATGGCCATAATAAATAATAGCATTGTTGAAATCTAAAGTGGTAATGTCAGCCATCTTTGGTTTAAAATTGTGAATTTATTTCTTAGTTTGGTTCTGAACTGAATATAACTTATTTAGTTATTCTCATTTCATTTTATATCCTTAGTTTGTTTGCGTTTGATATTTTTATCATCTGGTTAAGTGTTTAGAAAAAGTGTTTGTAAGGGTTAAGGTTTTTTTAAAAGTGCTTGTGATAGCAAAGTACAATAAATTACACTGGCAAATTTAAAGTTAGTTAAGAAGGATTGAAGTGTTGTTTACTTTACTAACATTTTTCTAGTGTCATTTAGCTCCATTACAAATCTATCTAGTAGAGACAGTCCTTCGCTATCATTACATGAGTTGTGATTCATTGAAGCTGCTAATGCTATGTGGAAATGACTTTCTCCTTCTCTCTAGGGACTGTTTTTTTAATGTACCTGCACCAACCTAAGCCTCAATTTACTGGATTTTTAGTAACGCAGTCACTGTGATGAGAAGCTTCTACCAATAGTGTTCAGTTGTGTGACATAATGTCATCGTAGGTATGACATCCTCCAGACAGCAGTCGGAAACGAGCCGTCGTCAACCCGCTTCTCGTCGTCGTGTCATGGACGAGTCGGAGACGAGTGAGAGTGACGTGGACGACGTGACGCACAGTGGTGTCAGTCAGTATCAGTCCAGTGTCGAGGTTCATCATTGTCCACGCAGTCTTGTCATCCAACCCAACGATGCACAACACTCCATCAATCCATTCTCTGACCCAGCAGTGACTCAACAAGGTGGTGGTGCAGGTGTTCTGTGTGCAGATGGGTGGCCTCAGACACAGCTCGTTGATGAGAGACAGCCATTAATTACACCTGCTGCTCCATACGCTGCTATTCCTGCTGTGTCAATGGCTGGCCCTCCTGCAGCCACTGCTGGTGCGTTTGAAGGTGCAGTGGGGTTTAGTGGTGGCAGCAGTGCAGAGAAACGAAGAAAGAAGGAGAAGAAGAAGTCATCGTCTCGTGGAGAGCTTGGTGGTAGACTGGGTGAGAGAAATGATGGTCTGGATGTCATGGGGGACCACTTTGCTGCTGAGGAACCAACACGTGCCAGTAGAGCCACCAGGCATAGCAGAAGATCAGAAGCACTGGATGGTGCTGATTCACCACTAGAAGAAGGTCATTCAGTCAATATGCACGGGTCACCAAGAAACCAGCGCTCGTCAGGGCAACACGATGCAAAGCATTCGCACAGAAAGAAGACGGGAGGCAATGGTAAGACGGATGATACACCACAAGTCAGGGTTGTCAGTTCAGATCATCATCATCGCACTGATGATACCTCATGTAACCCTCAACACAGTGATGGTGCAGATGATGATGAGGGAAAGCATGGAGGTCCTCCTTCAGATAATACATCTGCAGCGCTGGTGTAGAACGGTTCTCTGGCGAGAGCAATGAGATTGTTTTGTTAATGAAGATGCAGCCATATGTAGTTAGTGCCCGTTAGTTTTGTATAATATTATAATGAAAAACTTTTGTTGTTGTTCCATATATGTCGTCTAATCCTTATTATTCTCTGTCATGTTACTGGTAGTGTGTCGTGACAAATTGAAATGATGAACTTGTAGAGTAGAAAAGGAACTTTGTGGACATTGTTGAAATTGATGTGCATTGTGTAGTTTACAATCACATCACTGTTAGTTGCTCATGCTCAATTTTTATATGCTAGCTTTCATATGTGTACGTATACATGCTCTATATTTATCTATATTTATATACATATTTATATATATATATATATTTATATTTACATATATTAGTATATATATTTTTGTGTATATATTTATATATATATTTATATATACATATATTAGTATATATATATATTTCTGTGTATATATATCTTCTGTATATATACTGTAGTGTTGATATATAATCAGCATTATAATGATTACGTTACCTTTTCATACTTCAGCAATTGAGACTTGCAACAAAAGATTATTTGCTATTCAAGTCGTAGCAAACGTTCACAGCTTTCATCTTTTGTCTCGGTCTTTTTTCAGGTCTTCTCGATTGATTGAACCTCATGACCCTTTGCATGACCTCTTGTAAGTTGATATTTTCTACAGCTCCATATCCAGCTTCTTTTCTTTTCAACACAATTGTTGGTATGTATCAGCTATTTCAGTTGTTCTTTCATGTACGTTTTTACTGTATCTTTTTCTTCTGTTATCCGTTATGTTGGTAACAGACGGGTCATATGTTGTCCCATATTTGCCATGCATTATTTAAGTACTGTACGTAATGTAAATATGTGTAAATTTTGAAATGGTTTAATTTGTTTGAAAATGTTCGTGTTTTCCATATGTATATATTGTAAGTA
>JAQFZK010000436.1:0-10916 GCA_034695905.1 Fridericia nemoralis | reverse complement strand
AAATCAATCACATTTTTCTACTAACGAGCTTCACAAAAACTTATTTTTGCATACAAAAATGTGAGGAGCAATACATAATTTCAGTTTTATCTGTGTTTCAAAGAGAATAAGAACAGTCTGATCCTGCATTAAACATTCAGACATGAAAATAAAAATTCAACCAACCAACACTTTCTAAAATATTTGAAATCAGATTTTAGATGCTTAAAAGGCGTGCAGGTAGAATGGACAATGAGTTTTTTTTTACAAAAATCATTTTAAGGTTTAATTGAAGCAGATATTTGTATATATCATTACTGCACAATCATTTTTGATAAAAATTATTTGAGGATTTAATTGGGGCAGATATTTGTAGACGTCATTACTGCGCAATAATTTTCAAGTATTCTGATGTATTCCAAACATGCGGTTTTCTTTAAGCTGCTTTCTATCATACGCAGACGTGTGTTGGTTATATTCTCATTTGTCTCACGCCCGCAGAAAAAACAAACAATATAAAATCTATTAACAAACAATATTATATAAAGTACATACACAGTAAACACTCGCATGGATGTGCACATAGGTATATCTGCATGATATAGATTATGGTTTAAAATCATGGATTGGCCCAGTAATACCCCAACAAATTCCAAATACAACTTTATAAAACATATAATTGCATTGTACCCTTCAGGAAGATACTTAATCAATTACTAAGTGCAACAGATTGCTTGAGCAACATCATTATTAGCTATCATTTCTTTATGGCGTAGCACTGTGCTAAAATTATTTGCATGTTGAGGTTGCTTATGTTGAGGCTCCATCTTTGTTGTATATTATTGTGTGATTAATTTTGTACTGTGCCTATTGTGTTTGATTGAATTGAAGTTGAACATTATATGATTGTACTGACTGTAACTATTTGCAAGCACTTTTAAAATTGAGAATTAAAGAGAATATCAATCTCAACTATTCACTTTTCTGTTTCGCTCTCTCTCTTTCTCTCTGTCTCTCTCGCCCTGTCTTTGTGTCTCTCTCTCATCAATTTCCAGTTGTGATCACTATTTAATTGTCTAATAAAAGAATATTTCACTTATAAGCTATAATTATAATAATACCTTTGTCATTAATTTTTTTTGTTAATCATTTGCAAGGAACTAGTTAAGGTGTGATGTTAAGGTGTACAAATTCTAATGTGCTCATACGATAGTGTTGTTTCTGTTAGATATAAGCAGAAATGGTGTTGACAGCTGATCAGCTGCGTGTGAAGTCTCTGCTGACTGAAACGGTTACTCTGCTCTGCAGGAATGGTCTTCACTTTCAGTCAGAGTTCAGTATTGAAGGTCTCATTGGCATAACTTTGGATCACCAGGATGTCTTTCTTATTAGCATCAAGGAAACGATTCAATCTCCCAATGCGGTTAAAAGCATACAGCCCACAAGGTCTGCAGCTGGTTGCAATGAGAACGATAACTCCGATAGTATCAGGTCAGATGAAGCTTCTCGAAAGAGACAGAAAGTATTCGAGACAAATACTGTGTCACAAGAGAGCGTTGAAGCAATGAAAATGAAAAACATACATCCAACTTCAAAAAAGAATGAAAACTGTGTGAAATTCAAGTCTACAGAAGTGTCAGTTAGAAACAGCAAGCCATTGACTGATGCTGTCAAGAATGACTGCAATGTTACTGAATCTAGTCATTTGAACAGTTGCTCTTCTGATTTTAATTCTACAGATTTTATTAACACAGTGTCTGATCCGAACAATTCTGACAAATCTGCTGCTGCCAATTTAGTCGGAGAACATCGAAGGACATCGGATTCTGTGCTGTGGCCAAGTACTTGTGAAACTGATAATAATGATCGTAATATTAATATTAGTGCTAGTAATGCAGATTCGAGTGCTGATAATTATGTCTCGCAAAATAAAATGCGAGACAAATTTGCCGGCGATGACATTTATAAAAACGACGACAATTCTTGTGACATTATTCAGATAAAGGAGGAAAATGAGAATCTTTCTGACGACATGAATCCTCAGATGAGGATGGATGACTATTCTTCGTATGTTTCTATCTTTCAAGAAAGTAAGCTTAATGCGCAAGGTTTTCATTCTGCGACTGCACTGGCTGGCAACAATTCAAAATTGTCTAGTCGTAACAATTCAGCGCAGTACCTGACTTCGGGCCCTGAGCCTCAGTCAAACTGCTTCGCCAGTGTATGGTCATCACCTCAGTCCGCAACAAAGGTGATACTACTTTAATTTATTCGATTTAGATTTATTTTCTTATTTATGTATCATTTAATTATGTTTAATATTATTAATGATTGTATGCATTCATATTGCCTTTGGTTCTTTACTCTGTTGTTGTTGTTGTTGTTGTTTTCCATCCATCATGACACCTGCATACGAGTCGTGATCCCATTCCGCCTCCAGCCGCCCCCAAATCATCTTCCCATTGTTGTAGCAGCTCAGCCACGGCCACGGGATCATTCCAAAGATCTAAGATAATGAGATTCTTTACTCTGTCATCATCATCATCATTTTTACACTAATTTTCAGCATAATCATCATCAATATGTTGATGACGTATGATGATTTCCTGCTAGCAATGGTCGGATGACCAAACGTCAGGTCTCAGTGCAGAACGATCAGAATTCCTTAATATGCTTGCGACATATCTGCATAAACCATATCAAGATTTAATTGTTCAAGCAGAAATTTTATCTATATCCTTACTGCGCAAACTATCTTCAGGCGTCAATTACTCCAATTGATGATGTTTTCTTTTAGTTGCCTTCTACGACATGCAAAAATTCATCAGGCTATATTCTCATTTTCCGCATACCTTCATGGTCTAATGTAGGGAGCAGTGTGTTTGTTTTAGAAACTTAGCTACCTAAAAAAAACACTATTGTTCATTGAAAAAAGTTGTGTTAATAAAGATGTCAATACAGAATGGCTTTGCACAAAAATAGTATCTAGCAATAAGTGTTTTGAATATTAAGGTATTTCTATAAATCTACACATGAAATAGTATTTAGATTGCTTATGCACAACTGATGGTGTGGTAAAGCTATGGTTGAACCTATATGTAATACTGATTGCGGTACATTATATTTAAGGATTGTTCGGAGACTCTAGCACGACATGGACGTTTGTTATAACTGTGTTCGGTGTGACGATGTTTGAACGTATTCTAGTTTGAAGTGTAACGCAAGACCATTGTTACAGTAGTGCTGTTTAGTTTTGCTTCAATCAGTATACTAGAAGAAAAGGGAAATTATATTTGATAATAGTTTTCCATGTAAGTTGTTCTGTGTGAGGATGTATTTGAATAAATATCCATTAATTGCTTATAAACTTTAAATGTATTGAAAGGTATATATAGTGTTAGTCTGTCAGTTGTTTTCTTCAGTTTCAAAATAATATAATTATAGACGTTATTACTGTTATAGATTTTGGTGTTCCATGTAGAAGCATTGTTTTGCATCTGAAGAAACTAAACAAGTGATTGAATGTTGTGTAAAGTTCAAGCAAGTTGTGTCCTTTGTATGCTGTTGTACTGAATGGGAGTCTGATATAAAAACTGAACTTATTCAATAGAAATGCTGCTTTTCGATACATTTATTTCGAGATGATATGTACATAATTATAATCTATTTGAATAATTTCTATTGTAGTAATGTGGAGAATAACGGCATGTTGTTGTTGTTGTTCTTTGCCCATCTTGACCCCTCCATTCGGATCAAGATTCAATACCATCTCTGGCTGCCCCCCAGAGCGTCTTCCCATTGTTGTAGCAGCTCTGCCACGGCGACAGGGTCGTTCCAAAGGTCTAAGCGGTTCAGGTCTGTTTTGATAGAAGTATACGAGAATAGGTGTTTGGTGTCAAGATTATGGACTCTGCAGAGTGGGCAGATAGGAGATGGATGTAAAATTGGGTTGATTTTGTTGAGGTATGTGAATAGTAGTGGGGATTTGTCAATGCGTGGTTGGGCAAGTGTGCGTCTGACTTTTTTTTACAACATGTTAACAATATTGTCAAGGATACTACAGCATGTGCACAGCGTCTTCAGCTACCTGCAGTGTTTGTCGCTAAATCAGCATTGCCTTTTCTCGACGTGTCCAAATCATATGAACTGGCTCCTACTAACCATCGTACAACGACGACCCCATGCCTGTGGACAACAATTTTGTCGATGCTACTTTATGCTACATATTTACACCACTCGCCAACCTAACCAAGTCACCATCCAGCTCTGTTTTCACTAACCTCTGCAGTCTGCATATCATCCTCCTTCATCAAACAGGTTTCACTTGCATGCACCATCAAGCTCTGTACACATGCCTTGTACACGAAGCCTTTTGTTTTGAGTGAGATGCCTTTTGTTGTTAAAAGGAATGCACACTCTCTAAACTTCTCTTTTTACAACTTTGCAATTGTTTTGTAATGCATTTTGTATATCAGTTGATATTTAAAATATCTATTTGATAAATAGTAATATACTATTGTTTTAAATATTTTTGTGGCAACATATCAATGGTTGGATTCTATATAATTTTTGATTTTGCCTAACCATATAAAGTTTCATTTTTGCCCGTATTCACAAACACAGAAATTGAAACAATAGGCTTAAAATCTTTATTTTCGCGTCGTCTACTTCACACAATTTATTCATTTTGCTCAGTAAAATTCATGATTTTAAGCCTAAATCTTCAATCACCGTATTGGCGACTATGGGCATTAAAGTCATAGAATATGGTAGTGTTTTTTAATAAATTTGCGTTTTAGTTAGAGAATACCATTTCCATATAGTTTTTAGTATATTTCATTACTGTTTTATTTATTTATATTTAAATGTTTGTAGTTGTTTTACCGTAATATATCACGTTGGGGCTCGAGTGCTGTTTTCCTTTCATAGTCATAGTTGCATAGTCAAAACACTGCTATTTAATTTATTGCCCATTGTTACAATTGTGATAGATAGTCACTAGTAGAGATGTTCAAATAGCTTACAATTCTTAAACCAATTATCGGTTAGATAGAACCGATTTTCCATCGCTTTTGTTTTTTTTATTGGCCTTCAATGAAATACATTAATTACTACCTAATGCTTTATTATGCATTACTCGTAAGTGCTACCAACTGTCAACTGTCACCCCAACTCTGCAACTAAAGTTACGCTCCTAATTTCCAGTGGCGCAACTAGACTTTTTAGTGGGAAGATAGAGGAATCAGCGAGGGGGCAAAGAAAAAGCATTGCAGCTCGTCATCGGGGACCTGTTTATCTGGAAGTTCGGTTGTTTACCTTTCATCTGGTCAACAATATGTCGTGAAAAAGAATTTGGCAATCACTTAATTAAACACTGCTTAAGAAATCAGATTAAATTTTCTGTTTCATAATCTTGCAAACCAATTTTCGGTTAAAGAATCAAAAAATTAGATTTTCTATTTTCGTTTAACAGTCCAAGACCATACACTAAGAATTATTTATTGACGAGTTGAATAAATTGCAAAGTAATCATTTTAAAAATGTGATCATAATTTACTCCTGAGAGATAGTAGTGCTTCACATTAATAAAGGTGCTTTGTTATAAACTCATGAATTAGTTATAATGTAAATTATAGTTCTTCTTTGTTTATAGTTGAAACATGAATCGCTTTTATCTTGGGTACAAATACAGCCTCAATTGTGCCGACCTGTGGTGAAACTGCAATCAATCAATCAGTCAATGAATCTAGACAATCGTTGCTATTACCAATGTTGTCAACAATTATTGTGAATTAAGTGAAAATTTGTTTCCTTCAATCTGATTTTTTGAATTTAGTTATGTGTTTGTTTATAATAACATTATTTTTATTTAACACAAAATGATTAGGTATTTGATTTTAAAACAGTAACTGTTATTCTTCGATGTAACAAAATAAAAATGTTTACAAGTAATTTGATAGGATGTTGATATATAGGATTTTTATCAGAAACGTTTGCATTGATCAATTTCTTTCTTGTTATTCTTTTAATAATTATTGCCAAGCTGAGTTTCACTTGCTGATGACCATACTGGAATGTTGTATGCTATATATATATATATATATAGCATTCATATATTTTAATATATATGAATATTACACATGCTATTTGAATATTCGTGTTGTATTAGTATTGTGAAAATGAGTGTAGATGTGGTGCTCACATTATAACTGGTCGTATCATGCCTGCTATGTTTTATGATACCACTACAGACTGTCGAATCTTTGCCAGTACGCATGGCGCTAGTCCCTACAGTCCCCCGTGCAAGAGTTACTCGTCGACCGGCATCCATGACCCTATCTCACTCAACAAGACACGCATCATCATCAGCATCATCATCACTCGCTCTTCATCATCATCGGCCTCATCAGTATCGCTGCAGTCAGTGCAACAAAACTTTCAGCACACATCAGGGCCTGAAGCTGCATCAGAAGCTGCACGCCGGTATATATCTGTATCACTGCATTCACTGTGGCAAGGGTTGCTCTGGTACCACTCAGCTGAGAGGGCACCTCGCTACACACACGCAGGTCAAAGAGTTTGTCTGTCCTCACTGCAGCAACGCGTACAGTTACAAGCAGACGTTGCAGGATCACATGGCACGAGTCCACGGAAGCATGCAGTCTATGTCCTGATCAGTGCTCCTCGTGTTGTTGGTGTTGATTTGATATCTTGTTGTATGTCTGTGTACAGAGTTATTGAGTATTTGTGGTCCAGTTTTGGAATTGATATGATAAAATCATAAGGTCTTTTACTATGTATTAATATACTAAGATTGCACGATGTTATGTTGTTTGTTTTGGCTGTAACATTTCTGATTGTTCTTCAAACAAAGCTTTCATGGCTTCGCTTCAGGTAGAAATGATGTTATTTCATAGTTACGTTTTTGAGGTGTATGCAAATTTATGTAAATTAATGTGAAAGCGTTTCAGCATTATTGTGTTTGTTCATCTATATGCAAATAAAAATAATTATGTGTTATTTTTATTGTGTGCGTATTGCGTAAGTTACATTAAGTGTTGTCATTTCCTACTGAATTGCAGTCGTATATTATTGACTTTGTGGTCATTTGTCCTGAATTGCAGCTATATATTTACTGTGTGGTAATTTGTAATGAATTGAAGCCATATATTGATTGTGTGGTCATTTTACTGAATTGAAGCCATATATTGCCTGTGTGGTAATTTTACTGAATTGAAGCCATATATTGCCTGTGTGGTAATTTGTACTGAATTGAAGCCATATATTGTTGACTGTGCTGTTAGCAATCTTTCCAGCTAGCATCAAACACATAGAACTCTGAATATTTGCTTGCATCATCTTTTGATTATATTTACAGATTTTAATTTGTGTGATTCTTTTTTTTGGTGTAAGAGTGACTTCCTTTTTCACACCAGTAGGTAATGGATGTTATCAATTATAAAACTTTCCACTCGACAAATTGTTTACTTGTACAATGTCATGTTATAGGATTGCATTTGATTTTGTTGTGGCTAAATTTTGTCTATAATTATTCGGATGATGACGGGTATTTGACATAAAACTGTGTGCTGTCGCGCAGCAGTCAATTGTGAAAAGTGCAACATTAAATATTTAAGAAAATGTGCAGCTTTACTTTAGCCATATTGTATTTAACAGCTTGTGTTTACTTTATTGCCGATGAATGTGATTATGTTACACACGTTTGTCATAATTGAACAGTCTGGTACAAATTGGAACGCCATATAGAAAAGTTATAATAGACAATGTTGTAATGTACAAAGATTACTTGCAAATGATAATATCAATCACTGTCTAATTATATTTATAATTACTGGGTATGTGTAATATTAAGCAGTAACAAATATTCTATGCACTTCCCTCATTTGAATTTCTGACAGGAGATTGGCTATGTTTGATAGTATGTTGGGATTTATAATTTCTAACACCAGATGGTTTATACATTAGAATTTGAAAGACTGTGTATTGCATTAGATTAAACATTCTGGTAAATGTGAAAAATTCAGAAATGTAACATTTTAGATAAAGAAAACAAAAATAAAATAAGTAAATAATCAATAATAACAAAATAAATAAATAACATTTTAAAATAATATTTCTCTATTAAATAATCTCTACTAATATTTCTCCTTTAATAAGTACTGCTATTTAACCGTAATAGAACATAATATTATTATTTATGGTATGGTGCAGTAAACTGTGCCCTTAGTCAATTGTAACTTCCTTGTGTGCTAGAGGCTTTTAAATGTAAACATTTACTATAGTTGCTGTATGCTGACCTTACAGTATTAGTTATATCACTGGACAAGCAGTGTTTGTGTATGTACGTATGTATGTTTGTCTGTATGCTTCCTACTGCATACATGCTGGCATGCTTTGTGTATGCAGAAATCTTAACAACACTGCCTCAGCTACAATACCTATTACAGACAATAATGTATTTTGAAGGCTAGAGTTTTTTGATGTGTGGATACGTATTTATATTTTCGGCAGTTCGGTAATGTTTTCTACGGACATTTAGGCTATTTAAAACAGCGCATTTGATCAAACACTATGCCAACGAAATGACATTATGTTATTATAGTCGCTTGCGAATTGTCGTTTTGACTATGTGAAGATCTAACAAATTTGAACGTGAATTGTATTTCAGTTGAACCAGCGAGTCACTGAGAATGTCTTTCAGAGACTCAACTTGAAGCCGCCAGTGAGAGACAGTGAGACACAAAGAAGATGGAAGTCGACTGAGAACAGTCTCAATAAGAACACGGGCGGCACAGATACGACCCCATCATTGAACAGTGAAACTGGTGCTGAGTTTGACGATTCACTTAATGCAGGAGCTCTGTCCCGCACCACGCGCTACCAGATGATCAATGGACGATACGTGTGTCCGTACTGTGGTCGACAGTTTGCTGCTTCGACGAATCTCAGGGGACACTTGGTCATCCATACCGGCGTCAGAGAATTCAGTTGTATTTTCTGTGGACAGGAGTTCGGCTACAAGCATCATTTGAAGGCACATCTCGGCAGGTGTAGGCCGGCGTCCAACATGTCAAACACTTTCCCTGCTGCTAATAGTTCAACGTAATTGTGGTCACTCAGTGGTTCTGCTGCACATTTGTGAATGCCATGCAGAATTGTGCCATGCAAATTTATTGTTTTATAGATGTCATAGTTTCATTTTTGTATCTGAATGTGTGTGTACATTTAGAGATAATACTAAAGATATGATAAACGCTGGCATATTTATAGACCGACTTAAAAAAGTTATGATTGCAATGTGCGATGGCATCTTTATAAGTTTAGTATCGTCTATTGTGGTTTATAGTCTGTGTTGATGTTTGATTGAAATGGCTATCACAGTATTAATGTAGAAATTTAAAATCTATGATTACATTAACTACATTTTATTATTTTAATTATTGTTATAGTTTGATTTCGATCAGCACTACCCATCCAGCATGCAATACCCCGCATGCACTACCCCGCATGCACTACACTGCACTCAAACAACCTGTGCAATCAACCCTTCAGTCAAATGTGATCGTTGTCTGGTTACTTTTTGTTGTACAGTGTAAAAGTTTTTCAGCGAAATAAATCCTAAGGTAAATTAAGAATGTACAAATTAAGAATGTATCTATGCCAACAGCATTGTTTGTTATTTCTCGTGTAATAATTACAATTTAAATCTTAGATAATTGTGTGCTATAATGTACTTAATCAGATAGTTACAGGCGTGAACGAAAATTAGATATAATAAAACTTTGCACACAAAAGACTATATAGATTGATTAAACGTTTACAACAACGACAATGTCTGTAATTATATAGTACGAATGACTTATTTATGTGTTTATGTAGACAAGTCATTGTATATTACTTACCACAACAATGCAGAAACAAAATATAATAATGTTGAAAGAAGAAATTAATTCAAAAACAATAATTCATTGTGAAATGTGAAAATTAATCCTGGTTTAACTTCGATCATACACAACAGTCTAGTTACAAATTGGCTTATACAGAGTTGAAAACGAGCGTTCATTAATTACAACGAATGCTGTTAAATATCTTGTAGTAGATTATGTTTCATTCACAAAGAGAAACAAATTAGTATTGGTAATTTTGATTGTAACAATCACGTTGAGGTAATTTGAAGTATTCAAAGCAGTAAATATTCGATTTGAATCTGGAAAAATTCCAAAAGTTTTAGCAGATTTTTTAATCAATATTACAGAGAAGATGATCTACAGTGCATCACCATTTACCAACTTCAACTACCACTAGATCAAATCAACTAAGTTCAATCTGTCTGATATATTTACACAAATAGCGTCCAGTCACTCCATGTGTATGTACATGGTAAAAGTGCACCTGCTTTATTGTACCTGCAGCATGGTGTTGTACAGTGTACATTAAGTACCAATTCAAGGGAGATCTCTGTACAACCATATACAGCATACTTGTAACATAAGTAAAGTAAGTGTTGTTGCGTCTTCTACACAGAAGGTTACCTGGGCGCTGATCTCCTCTCAGCCCGACTGCAAGGTTCACAGAGATGGGGGCCAGTGCCTCGAGTGAACACGTCAATTTACTTTCGTAGCTGCCAGCTACTACCAGATTCACTGTGAACAGAGGCAAGAGGGTGGACAAGCCTCAGCCTGCCTAATTGCTTGAGAGGAAAACACAGCCAGATAGGGAGTCGAACCTCTACACCTCGTGCGCAAGGCAAGCGCTTAACTAACTGAGCTAACTCTCCCTCATAGACTAAATAATAGTTGGCTAAATAGTCCGACAAATAACCGATTTACATTGCAAACATGTTCAAAAATGCATTGTTAACAACTTTAAAAAAAATTCCTCCTTGAGGGAATTTAGAATATGCAGCTGCACCCCAG
>JAQFZK010000435.1:0-10921 GCA_034695905.1 Fridericia nemoralis | reverse complement strand
TTGGTTACGCGCTCGCTTTGCGCACAAGGGGTGGAGGTCAGGCTCTTGACCTGACTCAATTTTCTTTGCAAGCCAGTATGAAGGCTTGTTTGCTCTTCGTTCACCAAGGCAGCAAATTTGGTAGTAGCTTGCAGCTACAAAAGTAAACTGATATTTTTGTATGAGGCACCGACCCCGTCTCTGTGAACCTAGCAGTTAAGCGTAACTGATGTTAGGCTGAGGTGGAGATCAGTGCTCAGGCAACTGTCTTAGTAGAAAAAGTCAAACACTTGATTTTATTGAGACTTCAACATAATAAACTGTATAATCTTGATCATATCATCAGTGCATTAGAGATGTTAACGCTAGCTCGGAGTCTGCTTGGAGACTCTACTCGAGTCTTTAGTTGACAATGCGTCTCCTCGTTGTGACTTGACAGCAGACTTTCTGTTCTTGCTTGTAGATGATCTGTTTGCAGTCCTGCTAATCTTACCATCATCTCCAACACTTGATTGGGACTTGGCCAGCAGCGTTGGTTTGTCGGAGAGACTGCTGCCGTTGGCTGTAGCTAAGTGTCCCACGGCGTTCAACAGTCCGTTTCTTGTCACCTTCCCTGTACAGCACCCGTTCGCCTTCAATAACTTTGCACCACTGTCCTCCTCGTACAAGCAACTAGCTAACTTGCCAACTTGTTTCACAGACCCATTAGTCAGTTTGCTTACCACACTGTCGTTACGATTCCTTGTAGAATTCCACTGTGTGCATTCAGATGTTGTGTGTTTTGGTTCGTCTCCCATAGCCACAGATTCACCACTGCGCTTTCGTTTCTTCTGCATCGATATTGCTTCACTCGCACACTCTCTTTCTTTCTCATCACGGCAGGTCTCACCGACTCCCTGCGTAGAATGATGCTTTCGTTTTCCTGATCTCTCGCTCCGCTGTTGCGTCTTTTCTTTCCCATCGCTATCGCAGTCCAGACTGCCCGTGTTGGTTTCTGTCGGGTCTGGGAGAGCCGATTCTTTCATGTTCATACCTCTCTGTCGAGACATCATTGCAGCGCGATGAGAAGATGGACCCATCATACGATTCCTAGGTTTCTTCGCAAAGACCGGACTCTGTTCTTTGTTGATCACGCCAGAGGAAGCATCACTGGAAGGTACTGCAGGGGTCGAGCCTTGTAAGACATGAGACCTGTTACTACTCGATGTATCTACACATGCAGACTGTGTGTCAGGATCTTGACAGAACCCTGGCAATGACTGCGACGACGACGAATCGTTTGCCATGACAATCAATCTCATCAGTTCCTCAACGTACCCCTCACTCTCACACACCCCACTCCCGGTCAGGTCTACCACCCCGGGTAAAATCAAACCCAAGAATCTCGACGCCTTCCTCCTCATCTTCTTCAGACAGATCTCGGGTGCCCTACACACCATAACATCACACTGCAGTTTACCCGTTGGTCGTTTATCATCAGACTGGCAAGGAGACTCTGATGAAACCTTGCAACTCTTACTTCTTCTAAGCTTCTCAGAGGCGCAGCAACTGCCCAACGGCGCAGACTTATTGACTGAACTTTGATGTTTGTCTTGTGGCTCTGTCTCACATTCCTTTGTCTCATCACCGGTACAGAGACTCACCAGGACGCTATCCAACAAACTCTCAACTGATGAAGCTCTCACATCCACACCTGACTGTGACACATCGCGCTCATTTGATGCCCCGCCGTGAGACCAGACAAACTTTGAACTATCGTGGCCGTCGAACGATGGAACAAGAGTCCTCAGCAGCTCCATTATCAATGACTCAAAATCAGAAAGTCTCCTCTGTGCTCCTACAAACAGTTCTTCCCTCGCCTGTCTCGCCGCCATCTTGCATTGCCTAATTTTCATTCCCTGTCGTCTAACCCTGGTCGCCGGCGTTCCCCTGATAATAGACTCTGCCTCGGCGGGCACCATGTCGCTGACATCCCCCAAATCAGGGAGCTCTGGGGATCCCTCCAACCCTGACACGGGTATTGCACCGCGCATGAAGTTCTCATCAAAGTTGCAAAGATCGTCATCATGCGCGCCCATCAGACTGTCCTCCAACATGCTCAGGTCATCAAGGCCATCCAGAATGAGGTCATTCTGACCTACATCCTCGTCTCCATCCAGGTCACCTAGATCAAGGCCAGCGGCGGGGTCGTCGAGTTCACCGAGGAGAAGGTCACTGATGTCACCGAGGTCGCCAAGGTCAAGGCCACTCAGCAGGGTCTCCTCGTTGAGTTTCTCCGCACGACACCTGTCCATACTTTCTTCACCAATCTTCACCTGGCAGCCACTTCTAGCCCCCATGCTCCCCATTCCTATACGTTGCTCTCCACCGACATCAAAACTCTCCAGAGGCTTCACCCTCGGAACAAAGCTCCCCATCTGCCGGACTAGAGTTGACCGTCGGAATATCCTGGATTGCTTGCGTGTGATTGGTTGGCTGACCAGGTGGGCGGAGTCTATCAGGCCTAACCCCAAGGTCTGCCTAACTGCCCCTGGGGAAGATACCGAACTCTCTGCGGTCAGTTTTCTATCAGTCAATGAACCCGACAGATTAGACTGTTTCACTGCTGATAATAGATCCAGTCCTGTTCCACTAGACTGTTTCACCTCTGACAACAAATCTAACCCGGTAGTCTGTTTCCCAGCTCGCAGTAAATCCAACCCCGTGGGCTGCTTCCCCGCTACATTTAATCCGGTGCCGACAGGCTGTTTCATTGCAGACAATAGATCCAGACCAGTGCCGGTTGACTGTTGAACTCTTGACATAGGTTCAAATCCTGTAGACTGTTTCACCGCTAGCAGTAAATCTAACCCGGTAGGCTGTCTTACCGCTGAGAGTGAATCAAACCCGGTAGGCTGCCTCATTGCTGACAATAAATCCAATCCATTCGGCGGTTTCCCTGTTAACAATGCTTCGTATCTACCACACTGTTTTCCTGCAACAGGTAAATCAAACCCACCGAATGGTTTCACTGACTCCTGACCAACTGTATCGTCGTTCCTGTAGACCATCTTTGCATCATTTCTACTCTCCATCTCTCCACTATCCGACTCAGCATCACTATCTAGTCTATTCACTATGTCAACAATAGTTTTGCCCAGCTGACGATCGGTGCACTTACCCTTACTGATAAGGCTCAGTGCTTCGTTTGGTCTCTCACTAACGGCAGATGTTGTTGCTTCATCAGAACCCCTGACAAACCGGGTAAACACATCCAAGTATCCCTGATGACCATTCCCTTTCTTGTCGACCGTCTTCCTCCTCATTCCCACAACACCCTCATCGTCAAAGTCATCGTCGTCGTCATCAGTGAACGCAAATTCGTCGCAGTCCAAAATGTCACGTTTTCCCCAGTCTTGGGATGACGATGGCTTATCAACGGCACATTTTTCAGCCTGGGGTGGATTGCACTTTCGTGACTTCATGCCTGCGTGCTTAACTGGTGCCGATGAAAGAATTTCAGGAGTAATATGCGGCAAGATGTGTGGAACAGCAGTACAAAAAGGATCTTTTTCAAGCTTTACACTAAAACTGTCCAACTTTGAGTTTTCTTTGATTAATTTTCCATTGTTTTCCTTCTCAACTATTGGCAGCATCAAAGCCCCTTGCACTGTCTGTGCCCCTCTCCCTGATTTGACTCCACCCGATCCTGCTGCACTTCTCTTTGTCCGCTTTGATGCCGCAGTCTTATCAGGTTTTAAATCAAAGCTATCCACACTTATACTAGTTTCAGTCGGATTTGTACCAGTCACCTTCTGCAACGGTTCCAACGGCAACGCTGTGTCTCCTGACCCTATCTCTTCCACTGATTTCACTTTCTCCTCTATCTTTCCTTTCACGCTCTTCTCATTCTCTACAGCACTACCTTCAATCTGCTTCCTATTTCTGCTGCCACTTCGTCGACTGTTTACATTTTTGGAGTGCGGATTGGGCAAATGCGCTGCTCTCTCTTGATCCCCTACAACAACATCTACTGACCCAGTGACATCCTTCAACTGATTCTTTCCTAAACCGACAGCCTCATCTTTCTCCACTGATGACATCAGCGTTGAATTGAAGTTTTCCTTGACAAAAAGCAGCTGTGACTGAATCTCGTCGTATTGCGTCTCAATGGGATCTGCTGTGTAAACACCTCTCTCTGCTTCCACTGAATGGTGTGCTTCATTTCCTTGCCTCTCCAGCACACAACCAATCTTCTTATCACTTCTACAAGCACCAATCGTCTCTCCTTCCACTGCGGTGTCAGCCACTTCTTTCAATTCACTCTCTGATACACCGCACACTCTGCTGCCATGCACAAATGATTTTCCCATCTCCATACCTGTCCTCCTCTCAACATTCTCTCGTTCAATCAATCCGGACGTACTGTGGTTTCCTCGCTGCATCATAGCAAGACTGCAGCTCTGAGAATCAAAGATGGCTGCAGCTGCTGCAGCGGCAGCCAGTCGAATGCTATCAAAGCCTTCACTGCACACCATACCCTGTGCAAGGTTGTTGGAAGCATTCCTAGGAAGAAATGCCTGCTCCACACCGCCTCGACTATTCTTAACTTTTTTTCTGTTCTTCTCAGTAAGGCCGGTGACTTCATTCGGTGATTTAATTTTCTCACTTGCTTTCTCATCTATGACTTGTTGTGATGCAGAATGGCAGGTATCTATGAATGTAACTCCTCTGGCAAGATTAACAGCTTTCTGACAAGACCCACCGGCTGTTGACTGGGTGGATATTACGCAGAGTTTTGATGCAGAATCTGCGACATTATTACCCACTTTCTGTGTTGGCGACACATTTTCAGATACACTTAATTGCTTCTTATTATCTCTAGGCAGACTTTGTGAAGAGAGCTTATCCGAAGGCAAGGTTTTTGGAAGGTTTTTACATTTGGAAGGTTTTCTTGAGAAACTTTTCTGTACGTCTTGTTTAGATCTGTCTGCCACAATATCCCCATCCAAGACAAGTTTCTTTGGAGCGGAGCACTCTTCAACACCATCCACTTCTATGCTATGCAGCTCTTGAGTAAGTGTATCTATCTGAGGTCCACTCTTGTGACTCCACTGTGACATCGTATCAACAGGATTAGTCTGAAGTGATGAATGACTTTCTACCAATCCTTTCTTGGCAGTCTCAAAATTTCTCGATGGCGAACTGACAAGGCTATACGACACACTTCCGTCGACTAAATTACTGCCCTCCAACTTTAGTGCTATGCCACCACGAGGTGAGATGGTATTTGTCTGAGGCGCCACACTGTTGAAGGCAGTTGGTAAAGTGGATACCATTCTATGATTCTGTTCCACCATATTAACCATCGCAGATGATGATGACGAAACCGTTACCCGAGTTGAAGATGATAATGTTTCAGTGGAAGATGATGATACTGTGCCCAATAACAATGAATTTGTCACAACAGAGCACGATGAAAATGTTGCAGTGGATGATGAGGAGAAAACGAAAGAAGAAGCAGATGGTATAGTGTTTGGCAGTGGTGTCGACGGAATGTCTGGAGTAGTGTCAATAACCTTGGTGTGACGACCTGACCTTGTTGCATCACATTTCCTCTGTGAATGTGTCACACTGGTCGCGTCAGTGCCATCCTGTCTCTGAGGAGTCTTTCTCTCTCTCAGTCTTGACCTGACTGACACCGGCGATGTCAACGTGTCACTGACTGAAACAGTGCCATGACTTGCGTCATCGTTCTTTACTTCAGTCACGGATTTACCGTCATGTGTGTTTGCAGTCATGCGACACACTGAATGACTGAAGGTAGACTGACTGACTGGTAGACTGAATGACTGACTGCCAGACTGACTGGTCAACTGGTTTGCTGACTTGGCGATGGATTCAACTACAGCCTGTTTCACGACTTTTTTTAAAGCTTCACAAACTGCTGGAGTCACTAAATCAATCGACGATGGCTTGACTGACTGATCTGATGTCTCAACACTCGCTCCACTGACTGACTTCACTTCAACCTCTCTCCTATGAGACTCTACACCACTACCTTCCTTACAGTTCTCCACCGGTCTGTCTCTACCAGTACGCCGTTCTGTCTCCAAGTTTCCTGCAGGAGGTCCATGAATGGAGCCAGGGCGCTTGTTGTCTGTATCATTAGTGATCACTGAATTACTCGCGCACGCCTCCACACAAACCAAACCAGCTGATTGTGGATCCTTCTCTTCAGTGTCTCTAGCTGGTCTACCACTGGCTGAATCAGATTGTATATATGCCAATGTTTCACTTTGTATTGTGTGGCTCTCAGATTTCACAACGGTTATGACAGGATTAGCGGCGGCAGTAGCATCGCTTAATTCTGGTTTTATCTGAGCTGCGTTCTGTAAGTTTTTAGCGGCCAAGTTTGCGACCAGTTCAGCAAGCCGTACACCGTTTCTCTTAGTTCCATTTGACGTCTTTTTACAGGGAATCAAATTGCTGTATTTTTCTGACAATTGGTGTTCGATACAGTAGACGTCCTTTAAAACGGAAACAACAGCATTATCAGACTTAACAATCTCATCGATGCGCAGCGCATCCGATTCTTTGTGATGTCTGAGATTTCTCCGACTCAATTTCATATCAACGGAATCTGAGCTAATGGTGGTAAGGCTACTCAAGATTTTCTCATTTCTTTTCCTTCCCTGATTCACTGATTCATTTGTCTGCGAAGAAGTCGCCGCATCCACTTGTGAATTGGCTTCATTTCCATCAACGACGGCTTGTAAAGCTGCTGCCTGGCTATCAACCGGCTCTGTGGCTGCTTGGCTATCACATGACCCTGTGGCTGGCTGGCTCTCACATGGCTCTGTGGCTGAAAGATTCAACCGCATCACCGCTGCAGCTGGTAAATTAGCGGCGAGACTATCTGCAGCTAAATGTTCATCTTTTTGCTGCTTAGCATGATGTGCAGTATCCAATGATGTTGCTGGTAGTGAGTAATCTGTAGAGTTTTGAAGCTTTGTGATTGGATGTACAGAGGCAACTGATGCTGCGGTGGTTCGTTGTCTATCCATCACACAATGCAACAAGGCAGCTCTGTCATCATCATCCAACTCTGGCTCTCTCTTCACAATGACCTTCTCCACTTGACCAGGCCTCAAACCACACGCCAAACCAGACGCTTCTCTACCCTCACTCTTTACTCTAACACTTCTATCACGAGCACTTGACCAAACTTGACAAAACTCCCTCGCGAGACTTTCGTCTACCGGCGAGGAGGATGGCGGATATAAACCCACTTCCGGTTTGATTTTGAATCTGAGTGACAGGTCATGTGACCCTCTGTCTTGTGACATCTCTGTGACATGCGTCGCAGTGTGACGCTCTTGTTTTAGTCTCACGCCAGCAAAGTTCTCACTCACAACTGTACAATGTGCAGCCCTATTGCAATTCATTTTTGAATTAACCATCACATCATCTGTGCGTTCAAAGCTATCATCAGTTAAGTCAATCCTTCCTCTTGTCTTTCTCTCCCTCCCTGCTTTCCTCTGTCGGCCTACACTTTCACTGATCGTATAACTTGATGCTTCATGCATATCATGATTGACACCTGGCCTCGGTGTTTTCATAACATTCTGCCTAACTGCCTGACACCCTTCTCGCTTAGGCAACGCTACCAACACAGGCAACTCGACATCAATATTTTTATCAACAGGATGTTCTGCTGGAAAACTGGACTCCAACGGTTCATTATAAATTGTTATACTTTTCTGCAGTGTTTCACCGTTGGATCTCCTCGGCTTCGAAGCCGTGGCATCACGCGAGTCAACCGTTTCAGGATGTTGAACATTGCTATCCAACGACTCAACTACTGCTGTTGTTGTCAATGATGGTGGAAGTGATGCCTTGCAAAGAGAACTTGTTACAGTATCAACGACAGCCACACACCTTGTATCTTTATTCACATAGCTCACAGTACCGTTGTCCACAGCATGTGAAACACTCACAACAGAACTGAGACGTTCAACGTCCTCCACAGTAACAGCTCCAGTTTTAGTGGAATTCACTTCTTGACCAGCCACTTCTTGACCAGCCACTTCTTGACCAGCCACTTCTTGACCATTCACTTCTTGACCAGCCACTTCAAACACATTCGACGCTCCACTTCTATTACATTTCACTTTTATTTGTTTCATGGTCTTTGAACCGTCCTGTGCTTTCTTTATCCGCCGATTTTCCTGCAGAGGGATTTTCCTTTCATCATCATCGTCGTCATCATCATCGACCACAATAGCGACATTGTCCCCAACCACCTCATCCTTTCTGGTCTTGCGTCGCTGGCGACACTGACGTATTAAAACAGGTGGACTGCAGTTAAACGCTGCCTCATCCGCTTCAACTTTAACACTCAAATTTGATTGGCTAGACCTGTAATCCACTCCCTCCCCACCTACTTTGTGTAGGATTGGTCCATCCAGCATCGGTGCATCACATTTCTCCAGCACCGGTGCATCAGGCGCTGGAAGAATAGTTCGCCTGCGACACACCGGTCTGGTCGGCTCACACTTGGATTCATCACTGCTTTCCCTCGACAATTCTGAATCAAATGCGAGTGGCTCTTCATTGGTCCCTGAGTGCTTTGAACTGCTGGCAGCTTTTGAACTTTCATCACTGCAGTCTTTCACTGATTTCACTGCTGCATCACTGATTCTATTGTGGTCACTCTTGCAATCATTCTGGCTCTTCTTATTGGACGCTGGGACGTACCAGCTTGACCCAAATCTTTTGATTGACAGTGAAATACGACCAACAGGCTCCGCCTCTGCAGACTTCTTCTTTTCACAAACTTCATTGCTGCCAGGTGGTTCTTTCTTCGTTCGTCGTCGCTCGCTTCTGCTGCACAACTTTGTGTCTTGTAATCCATCCTGTATTTCACTCTCAGGCTCCACAGGCTTTGTCACAACTCTAACTGTGCTTTCCACTCTTACTTCCTTCAGCTGCTGAGTTCTGTTAGCAGCGGAACACTTGCCACCAACAGCCTCCTCACAGGACCGTGATGCAGTGTCTTCAGACCGTGAGCTCTCATGTGAGGAGACAAAACTAGACGACAGTGAGCAATTTGTAGTATGGCTATGATTAGATTCATCAGCAATCCTTCCGTCATCGTTTGACTGAGTAAAGTTATTATCTTTCTCTGTCATCATCAACTGTGATGTTTCGTCCTTTCCACTACAAGCTTGCCCAGTGGCTGTCACCACCGACTCGTTTCTTCTCTGATTGGTCGGTGAGGCGTCTTGTTCAACAACCAACGTCTCTGATTGGTTAGATTCAGACAGACCCATGCTGACTGTGAATCTACTACATTTAGACACTGTTTCACTTTCTTTAGGCTGTTGACTTGCGCTTCTCGATTCCCCACGGTCCGTTTCCTTGCTCTCAACATGCAACCTCACAGGTTTCACAGCATGCAGTGTCGATGCAGCGCACCTCCGCACTTCAATGTTATCGGAAAGTTGTACCGCATCAGACTGCAAACTTTTGGATGCACAACTGAGAGCCGTACTAATCTCACTTGGTTCTACTTTGTGAGGTTTCTCTAACATACCAGGACCTTTCTCCGCACTCCCAGGGGAATCCTTCTTGTTCAATTGGCTATACAATACAGGCGGAATCTTGATTGATTCAAACTTTGTAGGGCTGGAAACATTGCTGCTTACCAACTCAGTCAGACTCGAGTCTTTCTCTGTCGTTCGAGACTTTTTCAGTTTAATCTTCACAGCTCGACCCACAAAACTGTCAGAGTCCATTAAACTCTTCGACTGGACTCGTTTACAAGATTCGTTCGCCTTCACTACGTGCTGATGTTGCTGCTGACTTGCCGACGATTCAGGCGAAAGTTTCGTATGGGTTAAAATTTTCCGTGGCGGAATAATATCGTGATTAGTTTGATTTGCATGTTGTACTGGTGGTAATTCTTCGGCAGAAATCCTACAGTTCATAGATTTCTCCGATGTAGTAATATCGTGAGACGGTTTAGGATGTCGTAACGGCTGTTGTGCTTCTTCAACTAAATCACTCGCAGATTTCTTACAGTTTGCAATCCTCTGAGGCAAAATAGTAGTAGGAGACTGTTTAGGCGGCTGCGACTGTTGCTTTTCAGTGGTTGACAAATCAGCCGCAGACACTTTGCAGCTTGAAGGCTTTCTGTGAGACACAACTGTATCATCGCGTGTTTGTCTTGGCTGCTGTGATTCCTGCTCCTGCTGTTGCTGTCGTAAACTCGCCGCTAGATCAATCGCAGAGATCTTGATGACCAGTTTTGTCTCGCTGCTGTTAGTCTTCTTCACCAAACTATACTTTCTCTTACAAGTTCCCCGGCGAGTTGATGACGGCGCGACCTCGTTTAACTCTGAAGGGGTCTCTCTCTCGACAGAACTGGCTTTCGTTGAGCTGGTCTGAGATTCGGTACGACCTCTAAAGTTGACGACGGGGGCAGTTGTTGCTGTAGATGGTATTGATATGGACGTAACCCGTGAACGGCGCCTTTCACTGCTGAAAAACTTGAACGTTGAGGATTTCTCTTTTGATGGCGGACCACCTGATGTGGAAGATGTAAAAGCTGCGCTGGTGGAAGGCCGGCATGCGTCTGTGATGGAAGGAGAAGGACTTTCACGTAGTCGTAGTGGACTGATGATGCTGCTGGCTGGAGGGTCTGTGGATCGGGCACTGGTACTAGGAACCTGTGCATTGAGAATAACACAACAGAAACATACACAGTTAGCACTTGTAAAACAATGACATGTTGCAAAATTTCTAAAAACGGAGGAGTTGCTGTCGTTAGCCGAGTCGGTTGTTTACATTTATCCTGTAACATTTAATTTTTTTATAAACATATTTTTTTTTTATTCCACTGCCACTTATTGTAATACTCCTTCTCAAACATACATACCGACTCTACTTCCTAACTTTT
>JAQFZK010000434.1:0-10935 GCA_034695905.1 Fridericia nemoralis | reverse complement strand
GGGGTGGAAAGGTTGGTACGAATCCGCACCTCAACTATGTTGCCCGATGGGCAGCATAGTGTGAGCTCCGGCACCTCAATATTGAGGGTTCCGGCACCTCACTCAAACTTGGAACCTCTGATTTAACCACTGCCTATGCTACCAATGCCATTGTGTGGGTTCCATTATATTACCGGTACTTGAAATGGCCATTATGAATGAATGACTGACTGAACAAGGTATATGGAATGTTTGATATTATAGAAAAGTACTTGTCAGCAGTTATTTGTTCGGTGGATAGACAACTTTGTACTTACAATAATTGTACGAACCATTCAATGGAACTCTGTATAATACCTTGTGTCATGTATGACTGTGCCATCAAGTTTCCCATTCAAGAATTGTTCTTTTATGCGATTGAATTAATTAATTCAACTCTTGCAGACAATTTATTAATCGGAAAAATCAAAGTAGTCAGACGTTAGTATGAATCAATGCAATGTATTTCCGACGACTGTAGACTGTTAAGTGACTTTAGTTAAGTGACTTATAACGACGCGATGGTGTTACGACCAATGGCTTCAATGAAAATACTGGCGCTCCTGTAAGATTCCTAAATTCAACCACGCGTAGCAATGCTTGTTGAAATTCTTGCGACTTTATTGCCGCTTGAGTTGGGCTTACAATATGATATACTGTTGACATTTTAAAAGGTTGTTGTTGCTATTGCTTGTGAAAATTACGGCCTAGCTAAATATTTAACCGAAACTTTTTCCCGTCATAATCCAACCTAACCTTTAATTTACCCATAGTCTTAACACTGACGACCTGAGTACGACACCGCTTCTACTTTTAAAAGATATAGAAAAAGTATTGTCCAAATATTTATGAGAGAATAGGGATGGCATCATTTTAATGCTAACAACAAAGTACTTCAGGATGATATTTCAGGATATTTCAGGATATTTCGGGATATTTCGGGATATTTCAGGATATTTCGGGATATTTTAGGAGGTATAAATCATAAAAATAAATCATAAAATTGTTACTTAATGTGCAATATTATGGATTTATTTATCTTCTCTATGCTTTATTTTATTCTACTACTTTAAATTTATATTTCCATTTTTGTTACTTACTGCTTTTACTATTCCTTTTGTATGTGCATTTATGTGATTTTTGCATTGTATGTGTAATGTTTTTAAACTAGTGTTTTAACACTTTCTAAGCATGTGTATGTTATATTATGTTATGTTATGTTATATTTTATTATAATCATCAGATGTTTTTTCTGTTACATATGATACACCAATTTGAAGTGATACCCCAATATAATTTGTCAATTTCAAACTACAGCCGAAATTACTTATATTAATGGGCGCTTCCTCGCCTCCTATACCTCAAAAGACAATCTGCCTCTCCAGATACAGACAGCGAAAGGCTATAGAAAGAAATGCTTCCATTACTGCTGCATATGCCCAATAGATGTGTATAAGTAATCCAATCAATCTATGATCGCTAACATAGGCATCTTGAGTTATGTACAGCGACTATATATAACAATTTATTCACATCATTATATTTATCGTCTGCCGACTTGTGTAACCCTTTTTGTAAATTAACAAAACAACAAATTTAACTATTTCTGTAGAGTGTGCCAGAGTAGTAGTTTCTCGTCGAATAGAACTTTCATTATTATTAGCAATGATAGTTCATACAGGCGTAATAACTAAAGTAGAGGATACAATGCTGCTGGCAATCAGTGTAATGGTAAAAATATAAACCGCGCTTCAACGCATTTGTTTTAATTGCGCTAAAGCATTTCAGTTACAATTAATGCTGGAAATAGCCTAGACGATGAATTATTTTCATAATCTGTGGACGTACAAAATTCATGAAATAAATTCATTCACGAAATTCTCGCTGAAATACACGATGAATTTTATGTCGTAATTTTTTGAGAGGCGTGGCTTCTCCTCGTCAATCAATTTAATTGTAAGCTAAGCCTTATAAACTTTGTTGGCGCACATTCAACAAATACAGATTCTATTGGTAGGCTGACAATCTAGGTCAAGGATTGTCAGTATTCTGGGTCATATTGCAGTCGATATCAATCTCACGAACTTACTATCAATTTTTTTACTTAATATTGCATGCAATTTCCTCGGGTATTTAAAAAGTCTCTACAATTTTTTCATGCATTATGCTCATTACTTTTTTTGTGTCAACAAATTATGAAATTTCACCATGTGTTTAAAGCCCTATGTTATAGACGTCTTCTATAGGAAGCAGATTCCAATGAAATGCTCTAAGGCAACGATAAAAGATGGCCCTTTTAAGATTTCTGAATTGCAGTCTGTAATACGCCTCAGTTAACGGGTGGTGACTAATTTAGTCCAGAAAACACTTGGCATGTTACCCCTCTTAACTATTTCTATACTGTGCAGCTGTACACCTGCTGTGGTGTGGTTTCATTGACAACAATAATGAACAAAGTCATACAAAATTTCGAAATGACTCCTCTTTCACGTCATCGAATGACAAGGATGTGCTAAGCCTAACAGTTTTCTACTGTAGCTGCCCTGTCATTTTAGACATCACAAAAGAAAAAATCCGGTCGTTATAAAAGTTGGCGATATAAATTGTAATGGTCGTAATTTTTCCTTCATTACTAAGTTGCTTTTGATGTGATAAATCATAAATGTATTATGTCGCAACAATCAGAGGCAGTGCAAAAATGTGATTACGCAAGCAGTCTACACAGTAAACCACGGTTGCTTAATTTTCGGTGTAGTTTGTAGACGAATATTGCAGAAATCGGTTTAATTTTGAGTCTACATGACATAATGTTATAACCTCCGCTCTTATCATATTTGACACAGTAGAGCATTAGCTAGGTAGTTTATAATTTTTATCCAACATTACATAACAACGTATCAATTCAAAATGTAGTATAGAGGATCAACGTTACCGAAGAAGACAACAAACAGCCTTATATATCAGTTATATATAGTTATATATATACCTGCAATTATAAAATTTCACTTGCGTGCAGTAAAAAATGAAAATGTTTCAATAGTTCAGCACAAACACAAACTCCGCAGCAAAAGTGCAACACAAAGAGTTGCAAAGAAATCACGCATTCTATATAAGATATTGTCTTACATTTAAGAAAGTCTTTATTTTAAGCACTTAGATTGTGATATTCAGATCTTTCTCATGTCATATAATATGGGTGTAATTTAGACAATTATTACAAAACAATTGTATTAATTACTTTGTTTGTAATATTTAAGTTTCATTATGTATTCTATTTCAACTATTTTTACAATTTGTTTCATTTATTATTTAAAAGTATATTTTACTTAATTTACACATAGGTTATATGGCATGTACTTCATTTAAACTAATTTGCTATGAATTTAATTCAGCAAATAACATTACACGATATTTATAATGTGATGTAAAGGTCTTTATGTATACACGTTTCTGTTTCATTTGTGTAACAGGTGATCGGTCATATCGCAATTTATTCAAATTCATTCATGATTTGTGACTTTTTGTAATAATTCTGCTTAAGATATTAATTAACTATAGCCACTATTTTAATATGTAAATGTAGTAATTGTTTTTCTCTTTTGTTCCCTTCAGTTCTGACTATATGACAACGGAAAACATTAACTAACAGAATACGATTGTAAAAATAACTACGAAAGGTACATAAATAGTTAACAGAATACGTGACGAACACTGATCAAAGTGGAGCACAAAAATATCTGCAGAAATAATTTATTGACTAACTTCACTAGACTATTCGTATCCCTATATACGAAAAACTAGATCGTAACCCTAACTTAACCATATTCATAACTTACACTTTGATATTTAATTTGTTGTTCCTTAATTCAATGTAAATTATTAAAACTTAATTTAATTTTAAGAACTTATGTACTTAATCTATGTATCAAATGATTCGACTGTCTCTTGGTAAGTTCATTGTAACTTAGAAGACGTTACAAATTTCAATCAGTTTTCAAAATAATTAGTAATACCTGTATGTAACAAATAATTGCGAGTATTTGTTACAGTTTGACTGAACGATTCAACCAAACGTGAACAACTCATCTAATAAAAGTTGTTAATGAGAATGGCGACGATTGGCATCTCCATGTTAAATCTATTCTTCTCGGGTACCGTGTCAACTCTACAAGCAGAATTCTATCAAAATGATACCATTTGAAATGATGTACGGAATCAAGGCTCGTCTATCAATTGATACAGAGGGCTCGGCGACTGCGACGCAACGGATGATCTCGACGAGGAGCGTGTGCGGTGAGTACAGTTTCTGTCTGAAGGTCTGAGTGGACTACGGGAGGAGGGTAAGGCTAATATCAAAGCGGCCTAGGAGCGTATGAATGATCGATATGACCTCAAGCGTGCGTCGCCTAGTTATGCTGTTGGGGACAGAGTGTTAAAGTAACAGCAGCAGACAAATCGGGAGACAAATCTGATGGATTGTGGTGTATGCGCCACCGCGTTCCTTTTTGAGTGGGCAACAGCTACGGTGACAACTGATCTAAATGTGCGCTATGATGTGATGAGAATGCGTGAGAATTTGTGTCGTTGCTTGGCGGATGGAGTTGTAAACCCGTTTCCAAAAGCTCGCGGATCAGGTCGCGGATCAAGTCGCGGGTTGTGACTGGAAGGGCATCCGGCATAAAACATTGCTACAAAACCCCCCAAAAAAACATACCTGGAGAAGGAAGTTGTTTGGGAAAACGTCTAACCCGTGCAAGCATGGAAAACGGACGTAAAACGTTGATGATTGATCAAGAGCAGGAAGTAAATATTTTCGACCCGTGTTGTCATTATATAAATGGGTTAAGCTTTGACTGTGACCTTTAATGTTAAATTTTTTACTTTTTTAAAATTGTTTCATTTGACAATTGCTTTATTTTTCAAATAAATTTATTTTTGTTTTTTATATTTTTTTATATTTAATTTGTTAATTTTTTTAACTTTTCTGTTTTCGAAAATGTTATTTTTATTTATTTTTTCAATAAAACATAACACATGCTCGCATTGCACATTTTACTTTTAACATTTCACACACTTAACAAATTATGTATTCGAATTAGGACATTAAGACGGTTTCGTTTCAACACAGCTAATCGGAACACATCTAATTAAATGTCATTAATTATAAGAGTTTTGTGTTTTTTTGGTAATAAAACTTATGTGTCTTCACTATGTTTCTTTATATTTTTTTTAAATTTAGTAGCTTTACTGAAATACACTCCCCCCCCCCCTCCCCGGCGGGGACATGTAAAAGGTCATGACATTGTTTAGGTATATTTAGTACATTATTTTAGGCTAATTTTCTCAACATGACTGTAACGAAATAAACTCTCTCCAGGCGGAGACTTTTTGTATGGTCCGGTTGAAATAGTTTAGCCGGGGGCGAATTTGTTTCGTCAAAAATCTCTACGAGGGGTTAACTCATTTCGAAACAGATTAACCGGTCGAAAAAAATTTGGGCGGAGACTCTGTTTCGCCACACCGGATAAGCAAATGTCAGCTTAGAGAGACGGTGGAGCAGTCGAAGGGGGCAGAAACACACCATTCCCAGCTCCTGGACGTAATTTGTTTTAAATAATTGCTAGGAACGCATTTACGAGGCACGCTTGCATAAAAATCTGCTCTTTGTAATTCATTGTTCCTGACTATTTGTACGATGCATGAAGGATGTTTTTAGGAAAGTCGCACAAAAATATATGCGCCTACAAAACCCCAGAGGAAGCATGTGCCTCAGTACCTCAATGGCAGCGACGTCACTGGGTACTGGTGCCTGTAACTTTTGAGCAGAACTTTGAAGCCATGTCTAAGTTTAAACGTGTGTACATATTCTATTACTAATAGCTCCATTAGACACTGTGCTCTGACGCGGCGTTTCGTGATTTAATCGTCGCCCATTACGATCAATTCACACTAATCACATTTACTGCGCAAAGCTCGTTTTGAAAGAAGTTATTAAACAAAATTTTCCTCGTTCATAAAAAAAATCTTTTTTTTTATTGTTGTAATTATTATTATCTATAAATGTATTTCTGTGCAATGTGTAGACTCCGAGACTGATTAGAAAGATAAATTAGCAATAATTGATTTGATGAATTGCCAGTATTAAGCTACTAACTACTTTGTAACGTTCTTATCTTGATTTAATCTATTGATATTTGGTTTATTGAAACTGTCTATTTTTCTTGATTATATTTTATTGATTTTATCTTATAGTTCATTTTGCACAATTTATTTTTGCATACTTCTTTCTTCTTTGCACGTGCACTTATACTTATATTAAATAAGTGATTATTTAAAACCATTATTGTAGAGAACATTTGACAAACGTTACTTACAATATGCTTTGTAACATCTACATTTAGAAACGTTTGTTTATACTCAGTTCCAGACTCTGGAGACTTGCGATATATGGTTGTGCAAATTATTGCAATGTATTGTGACTGGTAGGAAATATCTTATTTTTATGTAACAAATTATATTTATGTACAATCTGCTAATTAGTGACCAAAAGCAATATTAGTTACCGCAATTTAAATTATTCACACTAAAAGAGGTCGCCGCAATCAGCGGATGTTCTTTGAAAGGTTGACGCAATAAGCGGATGTTCTTTGACAGTTGATCTCCGGATGGTAGATATCCGGACGGTTGATATCCGGACGGTAGCTATCCGGACGGTTTACTACTAGGGCGATTGGAAGCCGCTTGTATCATACATTTTGTAAATTTTATGTAAATTTTAAGTAAACATTTTCAAGTATTCTCAACTGCCCTAGAGGTCTAAGCGATGTACTCTTCGAAAAGACAATCTGCACATTTCTATGAAATGTAGCTACAACTGTTGCCTGTACACAGGGCCCAGAGAAGTATTTTGGAGTGGGGGAACATACGCTAAAAATGTATGTGGGAGAAGGAAAGTTGAGGGAGCAAGGATCAACGCAGGCGCCTTGGCCGTGAAAGTTGGGGAGCATTGGCGCGGGCAGCACCATAGGTTCCCAGGTTCCTGCCTGTGCAGAACTATCGGCGTAGCAATAGCCTCGATCATTTAACTATTCATTTCCGCACGACCTTCACATAGGTTGCCATTCATTGCCTTCCAGTCGCTGTCGTACAGCAGGACGTTGGGTGGCGAATAGCATTGCCTGACTAGCGCGATTATGAAGCAATCAGCTCAGATTAATTTGTGAACAGCAAAGGTACCACGCAGTGCAGGAACAGATTAAACTGTCATCAAGTCCATGTTCACATCGAGTTCAAGATTCTCAATATATTGCGATATTTTAATTATTGCAAATCAGATTTGTATATCACTTTAAATTGTCGCCATCAAGAGCACATAGTAATTGGATTGCATATCAGAAAGTTGGATTCCAATACGATTGTATTCCATGTTGAACTTCAATACGACTCCAATACGATTGTTCTACAGGGTAACGATAAAACTATTATGTGGATATGAATCGTCGGGATATCAACCGACCTAGAGGTCAACTGTCCTAAAGGTCAATGGTCCGGATATCACGCGTCCGGTAATTAAACGTGTGCGATATCAATCGTCCTGAAATCAACCGTCCGGATGTCAACCGTCCGGCTTCCCCTTGAAGTACGCGGTTCAATGCTATCTTCAATCCACAATGTACGATGTAACCGATGAGTCTAACTAAAATACTCTTTCGATACCTATCAACATACCGCACTGATAAACTGGACTTTAGCTCTCTACCGGTCCAAACATTCCGCCAACAATGTTACAGAATACCATTTAGTGAACAAGGGACTACTAGTCGATAAATCTTGGTGTTTTGTTTGCTGGTGAAATCGGACTAGAAAATCGTATTTTAATTAAACAATAAGGACATTTAGGCCGAGAAATCTTGATTTATTGGTTCATGTAAAATCAGACCAGAAAACACCCACATTTAGAAAATACCGTGATACACAATGAATGACTTTTGAAATTAAACTTGTGCTATTATGAGCGTCAGGGTTAAAAGATCTACGAAATATCAAAAGATCTACAAAAGATCTAAGGAAATATCTGCCTAGAGTATTCGACATAATTTTGGTCCAGATTAGCTTGATTCCTACTACACATAAACATTATTTTGTTTTCATGTGTAAATTTATGTGCTTTTTATTGTAGTTTGTAAGGCACATCACTTAATAAAATCATCTGATTTGTTTTGTGGCCTGCATTCTTTTGTGCCGGTATATTGTGTTTCATTCTTTGTGTTCGATGTCAAATTTTGACACAACGTTGTTTTAAATAACAATTCTAATCGAGTCATCGAGGTAGCAGCATATTACATTAGATTATGAATACAAAACAACAGCAGTCTATAAATGTCTACGTTACAGTTGTGTTAAAGAAGAGAAAGTGGGGCCAGTTCACCTGTCAGTGCATTGTGTAATTGAGGCTGTTTGATAAAAAATATTTTGAATATATCAGTTGCCCGACTTCACTGTTTACTTCCTGATAAAAGTATAAAATGGTTGAGTTCGCTGCAAGGTTGTATCTGCGACAGACATTCATTACCAGCTGCGACGTGATTTCAAGAAGTTCTTCTCAAGACTCTCTCCGATTTTCAACATTCGTCCTTTCATCCGAGAAGTGTTCGTCATGGACCGCAGTGAAAGCGTCAAGTGCAAGACAGAACAGATGAGTCTGGACATGTCTGCTCCTCCGACCTACAGCAGCAATCCTACAGCTACGGATCAGGTTAGTCACAACGCTTTCGTGTCATGAAAGCTTAAAACTGTTAAAATATTTACAACTATATTTCTAACCACAAATCGACGACAACAATCTGATGGTTACAACTGTTTAAAGAATAAATAGTAGGTTTTGGAATCACTGGGTTCGAATTAGGTTTAATTTTAGAATTTTAGAGATTTTTCTTTTGTTCCCAGATTTTTTTTTAAATTACTGTCACAATAATTATAATTATAATTATAATTACTGTTACAATAATTAAGAAAATAAAAGAGATCCAGGAACAGCAGTTGTTTTGTCATCGGAACGGAAAAAAGAGACAACGTGAAATGTCTGTCGATACGTAAAACTCTGCTTTAGTCTAGCGGACATTTCGTCCTACAATAGAAAGTGCGCCTTGGTATTTGGTTACAACTTAAGCTATCGGTCATGGACTTGTCTGTGACAGTTAACTTTGGTTTCGGATTGTGACGACTCTATTCTCGCCTTGAGTTTCACAGATTTCGAAACCGGCACTGAACGTTCCTGGCGTCGTTCCATGTCGTGCTATCAACTCTTACTGACAATTAGGCGAGAAACAATTAGCGACAAGTGACCAAGTGTATTGTCATTATTGATATAAATGCTCTGTTTTTATTTTAAAACAAAATACAATATTTGCTTAGTTTATTATTATTCATTTCGATAGAAATATTTATATACGATTCATGGCGTCGAACGTGGGCCATCACTTATAAATGTTATATGTTGAACGAATACCCGGTGTAGTGCGGAATGGAGGAGAATTGGCGGACAACAGTTGTAAGACTCGAATAGCAGCCGCTCAAATGTAATAATAAACTTACCAACGCTATCTACAGCGTAGATGGCGTAGAGATACAGGTAGGGGAAGTAACGCGATGACTCGGAATAGTGTGCAAAATAGATACGTTTACACTCCGGCACTAGTGATATCACTAGTGATACCACTAGTGATATCACTAGATTACGATGACGTAATCAGATGTAATCTAGTGATGTCATTAGTGATATCACTAGTAATATCACTAGTTATCAGTAGATATAGAACAGTATAAAACATTCTGCACACGAAATTCCTTAAGCTAGTGATATCATTAACCCGCCAGTCCTAACAGGTTCTTCACGCTCTGAAAATGTTCCAATGTTGCCCCAGTCGTTATTGGGGTTTCTTTGTATACGATGAAAAGTATGAATTTATTTGTTGTTACTGTTCAAACAAACTTTCATCCAGAATTATGAGCCTTTGAGTGTAAAACGTGCTGAACACAAAAACACGCTTTCTGTTACTATCCAATATGGATTTTGTTGTTTGTTGTATTACTAAAAACATTATACTAAATCGAGTATATTTTCATTCTGAATAAGAATACACTATTGAAAACTGAGTGTCTGCGAAAAGTATTTGAGTTTCCAAAAACATACATGATAGAAATGCGCAACAGACATGTACTGCATATGAGATTAGTGTAATGATTATACGTTGAACAAGGTCATAATTGTTAATAAGAGCAATAATAATTAATACCGCTTTAACACAAATAATAATTATAATAATAAAGGCATCTATCAATACAGAGCTGGAGACAACTCAAACAATACGGTATCAAATATAATGACAACGCTTGTCAGATCAATTATATATATATATATATATAAATATAAATAAATATACACATATATGTATATATGCGTATATATATGTATCATATATATACGCTGTACATCATCTAATATTATGCATGTTCATGTGTTCATGAGCAATGTGTTTCTTAAGGTCTACGACTTTACACAAGCAAAGCTCGGGGAGAGTTTCCAGCCAGGTTACGAAAAGTGTTGCTTTGTCTAGGATTACTTAACAAGGGATAAGCACTAAAAGTATGTCCATTTTCAGAGATTTGTTAACGGCTATTGGGCCAAGTGTAAATTGTTCCATGTTGTGACAGAGTGACGCAGTGAAACGACGCAGTGCTCGTTGGACAAGAGTGATTATAGCAGTGACAGTGTCAGTGAGTGTCGTTCTCATCGCATCACTCACTCTCGCATTCGTTCTCTTCTACCGGGCTACAGACGTCGTCAAGGTTTGACTGATAGTAGACGCACACACACACACACCCACACACACATATATATATATATATATATATATA
>JAQFZK010000433.1:0-10938 GCA_034695905.1 Fridericia nemoralis | reverse complement strand
AGATTTGAGCAGCGGAATATTAAACCCGCTGCTGACCCCGTTCATTTTTTTAGACATCTTCCAAACAGTGCCTAGTTCGGTGTTTTTATTCAATGAATTACAGTAATTTGCCCAGCACGATTTAGACTCGTCTTTTAAAGTTCTCTGAGCGATTTCCCTGAGTTTCCGGTAAGGGTTAAGCTGCATGCATTCCACTGCATATTAATAAATTTAGAGATCGGGGTGAAGGTTAGGGTGCGTTTTAAGTTACAGTATTTGTTGTAGTAACACTACGTAGTCAGACTCTACGCTTGCAGCTTGCAAGCTCCTCCGTAGTAATACAGAGAGTTTTTGGTGCGAGCTGTGTTGCAGACATTCCCATTTTTTTTAGTTGCATCTTGTTTGTTGAGAAACTCAACTAATTTTACAACAAACTCTGACATCTGTCCCAAAGAAAACATTTTTTGTGTAATATCACTATCGGTTTGCGTGCTTGTCCCTTCAGCTGGTGACTCACCGTTGATCGTAGACGGTTCATCAGTCTGCGTTGAAATTGTACACATTTTAGGCCTAGGCACACTAGTTGTTGCGCCGCTGTTTTCGCCCGCTGCAGTCGAATTAGCCAGCGGGCTTACAGCCTGTGCCGCTACTGTAGCCGTTACGACTGCAGCCGGACTGGCTACATACGGTCCCGCACTATTTGTGCTAGCAGTACTCGCAGACGCCGCCGCACCTGTCCTAGTCTGCACCTGGGGATTTTTCCGGGACAGCAGCGCCTCTTTGTATGAAATTTTCGCATTTACCATGATCTTTAAGGTTTCTTGAACCTCTTGATACGCTACGCATTTTCTGTATGCTGACGAATGCTCCCCCCGCAATTTACGCATTTTGGTTTGTCTTTGTTAGGACATGCGTTATACCCGTGGCCCCCAGCGGAAGGTGGACAGGTCTGGCCGTTTTTTCTACACTGGTTTGCAATATGTCCTATAAACTGGCAATTGTGCCACTTTATCGCTTGGGGTACATAGGGCCGAGTTTTGAATGCTAAATATTCAATCTGAACCGTTTCGGGAACAACAACGCCGTTTGAATATGTTAAAATTACAGTAAACGTGGGCTGCAACGACCCGTCAACACGCCTCATAATGCGCTGGGCCCGCGTTGCATTTGATGCGTTACACATTTCTGTATCAGTAATATCGACGGGCACACCGCCTACTGTCACCTTTTGACTTACCTGATTGCTCGTATGTCTCTCGGTTGTACGACACGGGCCAGTTGCTTCGAAGCGATTTCCCGCAACAATTCCACCTTTCCGAACTCTCTGTTTCTTTGATCTGGTTTCACAATATATTCTAAGGCTCTGGCCAGCCTTTTCAATTTTCACAAAATTGCCAAACTGGTCGACCAACGATTTTTTCAGGTTGTCGGGTTTAACAAAAGCAATATTACAATCTCTGCCCTTAATATAAACGACATGACTCACTACATTATTTTCGTCACCAGTGTTATTACCTTTTTTCAATTGGCTCTTTTCCACTATGGCTAGTGGCCCCTTCTGAGCTAAAGTAAAGTTTTAGTGTTTAACGACGCATTTCATAACGAAGACGATTAGCGTCGGACTTGAACCCGGGTCGCCAGATTGAAGGCTTGATTGCTATCCATTACACCACAACAACCTGTTCAGACCAGTTGAGGCATAGCTCCTTCTGAGCTATGTTTCCGCTTGTCCCTATTAGTGCCTACCTGCTGCCATTCTCTAGCAGATCCGCCTGGCTCCATCGGCTCACTTACGGTGCAGGGCTGTACGGTCCCGCTTGCGCACACCATGCTATGATTGACTACTGAAGTACTACTTATTAGCTAAGAATGTTTACCAAATAAGTAGTAAAAGAATGAAACCTTGTGTAACGATTCTTCTTCGAACGCAACGAATGATCTACCACACACGAGTGTACTACACTACGAACGATCGATAATAATCTACTTTTATAATTTTCAACTTTGAGAAAGCTGAAAAACTAAATAAGCTCTAAATAACCTAAATCGCTCTTGCGAATTGAAGTTCGCAAGTAGAAAAATTTAAGTAGTATTCTGTCGAAACGTTACAATATTCAGTCGATATCTTCAATTTCAAATAAATAGATAACTTTGTTCATTACTTATTCATTTGGATTTAGATAGGTTTAATGCTGAAATGTTTCGCAAATCGCTCTCGCTCGTGCGAATTGACTATTTGTCATTAGTGTTAAAATTTCAGTTACACCTAACAAATTTACCACAACACTAAGAACTATCAACAAGATTATTAAACAACACAGAACGTAAACATATCAATATACAACGCACTGCAATATGTTCATACAATGAAAAATTACCATTAAGTGCAATTACGATTAACTATAATATCCACTAGCGAATATTCGTAAAACAACTCAAATCGCTACATAATTTCGTTTGTACCCCCAGTTTCGAAAATGGAGCGAGTACCCTCTTGCACTCCAATGGTCCTTGGCGAATAAATTATTGCGTTCATTCAAATTTGAATGACGCACCATTTCATTCAAGAATCAGGAAATAATTCAAGCGAATTTATCCAAACCTGCTTCTGCGATACGATATTTATGCAGATACCGCACGATATTAACTTGATTTACTAGAAATATAACATGGGCTAGCGAGGGAATTTCTAGCCAGTGGGACCGGCTCGGGCCCCGTGGCTGAGCCGGGCCCCCTGGTCCCCCAGACTACGGGCTTGTGCTAGGTACAAACCAATAACCGTGACAGTCTATTTAAAAACGTTCGCGGGCATGTTTGTAGTGATGTGTACATCACTTTTTAAACTTAGCGAAGCTGTATGCTCCAGGCCGCACCGCTTGCCAAAATGACAAGCTGTAGACATACAGTTTACAAAGCATCACTTTGCAGGAGTTCTCAGCGTCAGAGTGTTTGATAATTCACGTCCGGTTCTTTCTTTTGTCGTGCGCGATAGCTGGTTTAAATGCAGCATAACATAGCCAAAACAATTATCCACCTGTCCGGATTCTAGTCTCACTCTGAACCTCTTTTGTCACGATTGTTTCTGTGTTAGCAGATTAATGCGTAATCTGCAATATATCGGTATCGTTCACCAATGATGGACGCTTGTAACTGATTTCGGCATCTCTCCAAGTCCCATGAGCATATGAACATGATCGGCAAGTGAGTCGACTTGGGGGCTCTTACCGTCCTCATACAAACGATCGGGGGTTACATCCCCGTTCGCGCGCTTTTGGTCAGAAGCCAGAGCTTGTAAGGGTGATGATGCATTACTTTAATTTGCTTGTTCCATCTCATCAGTTATATCTTCACCAGGGGAACCAAGATATCGAGATTCAGTGGCGTCGCCAGGAATTTTGGTCAGGGGGAGCACGAACTTTTTTAACGCCGGTCGCAACGGCAAGGGCGCGGGGAAGTCACAAGTCACAAGTCACTCAAAAAAACTGTTGTGCGGAGGGGGGGGGGGGAGGTTGGCGCCGGTCGCAAGTCACAAGTCACCCAAAAGAAACTGTCGAGCGGGGGGGGGGGGATGCGCCGTGTGGCCAACCAAGTCACCCACTAAAAGAAAGGCTAAATTTCTTTAACAAACAAAATTTCTTAGAAACAGAAAAAACATTTTTTCAGAAAAAGAGATTTGTCAAAAACAATTACATGTGGAAATCTCAGGAGGAGCGTACGCTTCAACGCTCCATAGCTGGCGACGTCACTGGCGAGATTTATATTATTTAGTTCAGATGACACCATTCTTCCAAATAATGCCAGAGAAATGATATCATATTCACTGAACAGGATTAAGAAGTAATTGGATTTTCTGAGATTTCCTTCAGTTATTGTAATTATTCAGATATTCACATTTCCAGGGATCCGTGTGCAGCTGTTCACGGGCAATGAAAATTGTGATAGTGTTGGTGCATGTACACAAATACAGACACAACACGCCAAACACACACAACTGCCTGACAGCCGAGTAAGAACTGGCAAATACCACACTCAAGTAATAGTATCGCAGAGGTCAGAAGGTTTTACATAATATTAACTTTTATTGACTATTTAATTAACGGTCTATTAATGTCCATAATTAGTTAATTAATATCTATTAATCAGAGATTAAACTTCATGTAATGTTTAATTTTAGTTGATATTGTTCTTTTACATTCTTGAAGGTTTATTCCACTTAATGTAAATGTTAAGATGTTTCAGTTCTAGTGTGTCTATTAGAATATTTCAAAGAATGGATTTTGTTTTAGTGTTAGATTTACAGAAACTATTTATGATATCGATTCAAATAAGTTATTTACTAACTTTTACTTTCTTTACTTTATAATTACCACTTTCAATACTCAGGGAGTCCATAACAAAGTTAATTAAGTTTAAGAAGATTTATTAACACAAAGCAATTAATGACAGAATTCTAAACCACTTCCAAGTTAAACTTAAAGTCCACCAGAAATGTAATATTCCACGTTCAGTAATCAAAAGATCAATAGTAGGCAACTCCCAGATAACCGGGTTTACATATACTCAAAAACTTTCAAATAAAAGAAATATATAGATGATTCAGAACCTATAACATCACTTCAACAGGAGAAAGTACTCAGAGACAATGGTAATACGAACCATGGGCCTACATTGCAATTTATCTATGTATCAAGCAAACTAAATTCAACAGACACTATCCTTACATTAGTAAGGGTAGTGTGTGTTAAATTAGTTAGCTTGCCTTGTTGGCAATTCTTGAGTTAATTTAGTCTGTTGCTATGACTATCATTTAACATTAGTACTGCATAATGCTGCCAGGTTTCTCCTTCAAAAGGGCGACAGTCACATGATAGCACAAGTGCTGTATTCATCAATACTAACTAAGTAAGCAACTGCGATCGTATAATAAGTCGTATTCTTAGGGCTCGACGTCTTGCTTCAATCGAAACTTTAATCAACTTAGCACTGATCAATCTATACTATAACTAATATACACTGCTAGTCGGGGTAGAGTAGGAACAACGCTGTTTTGTTTAATATATAATGGTTTTTTCATGTTTCCGGACTAATTGTGTGACAAGTAATCCGAATCCAACGAATGCCACTCTCTAGGCATTGGGTAATCTTCAAAATCCAAGATGGCAGCCTACATTTCTGTAATTACATTCACTATTGCCTGAATACACTTTTTATATAGCAGTTTAACTGTATTTTATGATTTTTAATGATTAATTTTGTGGCAGGGAATTGGAATCCAGCGAGTGCCATTTTCCAGCTGCTGGAGGATTTTCAAAATCCAAGATGGCAGCCTTCATACCGCTAATACTTTCGACATTGAATTTTGGTTAACTGGGCATATTAGTCAGAAAACACGCAAAACCGTTTAGCTGATAACAGCTAAACTGTTTTTCATGTTTTCTCACTAATTTTGAGAGAAAGAATTGAAGTTCAACGAGTGTCACTCCCCAGCTATTGTACACTTTTCAGAATCCAAAGTGGCGGCCTACTTACTCCAAATAATGTCGATATTGGATGACTACACATTTTGTAACAGTTTAACTGTATTTCATCCTTTTAGTGACTAATTTTGGGGCAGGAATTTGTTTTAAAAATCCAAGAAGCCGTATAACTGTCACACAGTTCCATATTGTCAGAATACACTTAATTACTATATCAAGTCACAAGTAATTAAACTTATAATTAAAGCAATCTAAATTATCTCAGACGATGACTCAAAACGCTTGATTGTGACAGATAAAAATACAACTCTCCTGGAGGTAGGGGTTGGATCTTGGGGATTGGAAATTACGCACGAGGAAGCTGATGCTAACTTGGTATATATCTCAAGCAAGAAGACAAGTTTTATCTCACCATTCTCGTTAGGGTGATATTGGATGATACGGATGTTCTGCTATTCTTTCATATCACGCACATGATGTAAATATATTTAATGAGATAAGCATGAAATAACGCAGCATCAAGCGATCCGTAATAAGCATTAACAAGGTAGTTGAAGAACATGCTGGTTACATGTGTCGTATGTTTGCTGCTGTGACAGCGTATCAGCCATAACATAAAGTGACGAGGCACGTCTCTTTAAGGTGCTGTATAGCTTCAGAAGAAGTCTGCAATAACATGAAATGGCGATACTGAGGATGACATCGTTTTTAGCCAAATATATGATTTATTGCTCACTTACTGCAATGGTTTGTAATAAAACGACGGCAGCCTGAGTACGTGAAAAATTATGGGGAAGGTAAGTGGTGAGCAAGAACATCACAATTAAGTGCCTCTATGTTGAGTAAACTTCCACCAACTGCAGCTGCTCTACGCCAGCACATCGTGAGAAAACATCTGCAGACTGCATACTGAAATGTAACTGAACAGAATCTAACACCCTATTTAGATCCAATCAATTTTGGTTGAGAGACATCATCTGCAATTGATACGCTGCTGCATCCAGCAATGTTACCAAGTGGAATTCCTCTAGGCTCAGAAGTTGTTCTACGCTGTAATAGTTAAGCTTGGTTCACTCTATTATTACAAATGAGCGCTAAATGCATTACTCTGGTTAAAAACGATGTCATCTTCAGTGTCGAGAGTTCCGGCTGTGTTCAGACTTCCTGTGAAGCTCTGCAGCACTATAAACACACGACCCTTGTCAATTCCTGCTGAGGCGGATGTGCTGTCAAAGCCTCTTAGCGCACGAACAACAAGCAGATGGCGCATTAAGCAGCATGCTTTTAAACTACCTTGTTAATGCTTATGACGGATCACTGACCCTTGCATTATATCATACTTATCTCATTGAAAACATCTGTGTGATATGCAAGTATTTGCAATACATCCTATCATCCGATATCATTCTAACAGGAATGGTTAGGCCACACTTGGATTCTTGTACATCGATATACAACATGCTAACATCAGCATCCTCGTGCGTTATTTTCAATCCTCAAGATAAAATCCCTGCCTCAAGGGGAGTTGGATGTTCACCTGTCACATTCAAGCATTTCGAGTCATCGTTTTAAATCATGTCGATTGCGTTAATTGTAATTTACATTACTTATGTTAAGTAAACTGTTATAAATTGTGTAATCTGACAATATGGAAGGTTGTGACAGTTATATGGTCGCCATCTTGGATTTTGAAAAAACCAGCAGCAGAAGTCTGGCACCCTTTGAAATCGGATTTCTTGCCACAAAATTAGTCACTAAGAGGAACAAATAAAGTTAAACTGTTATAAAATGCATATTCATGCAATATCGAAAGTAAGTAGGTTGCATCTTGGATTCTGAAAATCCTGCAACAGCTGAAGAGCGCACTCGTTAGATTCGTATTCCCAGAGAACTAGAAAGAAGACGAGAAATCTCACATCGGTTAAAAAAGCGGGACTACTGTTGAATTTGTAAACAAAATATAATTTCGAAATTGCGTCCAAATTTCTGTTTCTAATAATTTTTACTTGCAACTATCTTAAAAACTAAAAGCATCACATATTTATTTTGCAGTTTGTGACTATTATTTATTTTATTTGGTTAAAAATAATGATTTGTTTACGGTCGGCACGTGACCTGCGTATGGAACAGCTCAGCCAAAAGTCACGTGCCGATCCCAAGACCGTTGGCCCAAAATCAGAGGGACGTTTTTTGCTGTCCGCCATTTCTTCTCTGATTCTAATTCTTTGCGTATTCCTTACACCAAAATTAGTAAAGAAACATGAAAGACTGTTAAGCTATTAACAAATGTGTCTTAATCTAATATCCAAGGTAGGCTTATTTGCGGTTATATAGGCCAACATCTTGGATTTTGAATAATAACCAACATTTGGAGAGTGACACTCGTTGGATTCGGATTTCCTGGCCCAACATTTGCCAATAAAAACTATGAAATACAGCTAAATTGTTTTAAAAAGTGTATTCAGGCAATATTGAACGCGATTACAGTAATGTAGGCCGCCATCCTGGATTCTGAACATTCCCCAACAACTAGAGAGTGGCACTCGTCGGATTCGGATTCCTTTCCCTAAAATTAGTCAGAAGACATGAAAAACGTTATATATTAAAGAAAACATGGTATACCCACTTTAACATTGAGTCTCTCTCTCAGACTATTCTTATGTTTGATAAGTGCATAAAGACTCTTTTTAGCGTGTGGCTGCTTCAAATATCGGTCTAGAATTGCGTACCCCCCTTAATGTGACTATTAGGTGAATCAATACAAAAAAGTAAACAAATGATCGTCATGAATAATGCAGCAGCTAGAGAGCGATCAGAAGCGTTTGATCTTTCGACTTCCTACGCCGCTGATCGCTTGCTTCATTTTGTTAACATTGGCCTCAAATGTGTTTTTAAATGATATTTCTTATTTTTATTTTTTCTGAATTGATTAGATTTCATGTAAGAGTTCATGTAAGACATTATCGCTCATGACAATCTCGTACTAGTAGTCGTAAAAAATGTTAAAGTGTAATAACCATAAGGAATTCACTTATAACCGGTTATCTTTCCTACTAAAATAAAAACAGTCACATTAGTTTTTACATCTGTTGCAATTTTTCTGTCCGAAAAATACGTGTGCACGTTACGTAATCTTGAACCAATAACAATGCAGTGGGCGTGTTGTGGGTTGTTTTTAGATATTACGTAATAATGATACAGCTTTAAAAATCAAACAGAACATATGCAAGCTACGCAACCGAACAACATAGCAAGTGTTTAGTTGCAATCTATTAAAAGTGGTGCTTCTCGACAAGCCTGAAATAGTAAATAGTATATTATTTACATGATGCGTCCTACACTAAATTTTAAGGCTTCAAACTGCCAAACAAGGGGTCCCACATTGATCTACATTACATCAGCTAATTTGCCACGGACCCTAGTTTAACACACTAATGCCGGTATTTTAATGTATATTTGAACTGATTTGTCAGGATTTCACCCGTGTTGGAGTCTAGTTTGCATATTTTCCTATTCTCCCACTAGTCGCTTTCCGATATAACTCTAAATACGTAGTTAATCCAGTTAGATCGGCGGATTTGCTCAGAGTTTCGCGAGAGTCTCGCGACAGTTTCGCCACAGTGTGCTGAGAATCGATGCGATAGATATTTTCCGTAATTATAAAAAAAAAGTTAAACGGAAGTAAATTTGAATCTACTGTTTGAAAAAGAGGTTTTCAATTAATTTAAGTAGTATTCTGTCGAAACGTTACAATATTCAGTCGATATCTTCAATTTCAAATAAATAGATAACTTTGTTCATTACTTATTAATTTGGATTTAGATAGGTTTAATGCTGAAATGTTTAAATTATTTAATTTATTTTTGTTAAATGGATTGAAAGATCATATTGACATTCAGATTGTAGATATTTATTATTGATATCATTATTTGTGTGCGAGTAATAAACTAATTATCTATATTCAACAAATTTATAAAATAAATAAATAAAAAATTAATTTGTTTGGTTGATTCAAGCGTGGGATTTTTGGCAGCGTGTCCGCCGTGTTAAGCAGCGCGTGGGTAAACAAATAGGATCAGAATACCAAAATTGTACCACGCGTATGACGCCCGTGTTAACTCTGAGCACGGTGTACTTTTACATCGAGGTTAGTGTGTAGTTTATCAAAGCAACAGAATACGGGCATAACTATCGTAACATACCTTACTAGTTTTTAAGATTTTAGTTTTTGCAGTACCACTATCTTTTCACACAAATATAACTTTCTATTATAATCCTGGTTACAAAAACTGTAGCAACAACCCGACCCTAGGTCATATTCAATCAATAATAATATAAAGGAGTCTATAGAACATGTGGGCAGTCAGAGATGCGCCATTTAGCTACACACTAACTAAAGATGAGGTTAAAACTATTTTAGACTTTTAACTCTAAAAGTAAGTAGTTTAACTAAAATAGTTAACTCCTTTCAAAAATAAGCTTTATGTTTTAAAAAGTAGTTAACCAAAAAAGAATAGTTAACTATTTTAATTCCGAAATGCTGTTATAAACTTTGTAGAAAATTCGAAACAGGACAACCATAATAACCGCAATTATTTTAAAACGCACTTGTTAAATTAAGTTTAAGTAACATATTTATTTGTATCTTGTTATTAAATGGATATACTCATCCAAATAAAGTGCAATGTCAATCAAATCTCTGTGATCCTGTTTGCAACTTAATTTTGTGGTTTATTGCAACATTTTATTTACAGTGCACGTTACACAAAGTAAGTTCTTTTATTTTTATAAAAGAAAAGACGGACGTATTTCATCGACTAAGCATTTGTACTGTCAAAACTTAAACATAAATATTATACACTTAGGTGATATTTAAACCAGCTCTTAAAGATAAAGTGCATAGTTTTAGATCCAAAATGTACGTACAAAATTAAAACATTGCAAGAGTGCACGTCCAAAGAAGAATCTTGCAAGGACAAGGTATTATTTTGATCAAAAGCAGCAATATATGATGTTTTATTCAGTTTACAGATTACAAGAAATGTAACAAATGTTTGAAAGATCAAATTAGTAGTAGTAGTAGTAGTAGATTTTTTTTATTAATAATATCCATGTGACAAGCGCACATATCACAACAATGGCAGAGTAAAAATAGAGATTGATACGTCAATTCAAATACAAATTCCATTCTCTTGTAAAATATTGGCTTGCGCATGTTTGCGGCATCATATCCTAAACTATGAGTGCAGCTCGTTTCGTCAATATTCTATTATTTTCCTGTGAGTATGATATCCAGACAAAATATGTATTTATGTATTTAAAATAAAAAAGATATAGTATCATATTTCACAAGATAAAATAGAGTTAAGATTTTTATAAAACTGGTTAACTATAATTCTGTACAGTGTACATTATCAAAGAGAATAAGCAAATGAATTTAAGTATGTAAGTCGAGGGGCGATGGTCTAGTGGTATGTTGTCC
>JAQFZK010000432.1:0-10941 GCA_034695905.1 Fridericia nemoralis | reverse complement strand
ACGTGTGAAATAACTGCAGTAAATAACTAGTCCGTTCTTAAAATTACACTAGTAATTCACGAAGGTCAAAATGCATCAAATCTGATCATTACAGGCAGCGCAAACAGAATTAGACAATCACGCACTGAGAATCTATGAAAATCCACAATTAATACTTCAAAGCAACCTTATACGTTTGAGTTAATTGATTTAATTTTTAAAATAGCCAATATATCGTATTATAACAATGACAAAGTTCAAAACTAGCATTGAGCATTACTACATACACAAGAAATAACGCAAAACAATTCAGTACCCATTCATAACAACACATTCAACTCAGAAAATAATTGAAGAGAATATACTGTGTAATGAGCATGACTGTATGAACATGATGTTCATTATATCATTCATATGAGCATGAAGCGTAGGTAATGTGCTGGAAAGCGACAACAATATTAATTAATACAAAAATTAATTCGTTCAAAAATAACAAATAAGTGTTAAACGCTAAATTGACTATGCAGGTTATAAAATGGTTTGACAACACATTAATGCAGGAAAACATTGAAAATAAGATTCAGTTATGAAAGTAGTACATTAACTAAAATAATTAGCTACCTCCATAACAAATAATGATTAATATTTGTTTTGAAGGAAGAGTAACGGCCTATGCCCTTGTTGAGCAATCATCGTTGGGAATTAACCACTCTAATAAATGTGTCTTCCTTTGTCACTTCCAAAAATTTATTGGTTTTCAACAATTCTACAACATATTTGACGGCAGAATTTTTTTAAATTCTCAATAAGAAGCATGCTACAGACTATGATGAATTTGACTACACCAATATAATGCGTTCGCTGCGATAACATAGTTCCAAGCAGTATTCTAATTCTCGAGGACTGTTGAAATTCGAACCTCCAAGTTTCTATTGAAAATCAACTACGACTTGTGTATAGAAGCAACTGATAGTTCCAAACTGACTGTCCAAAAGCATCCATTTCTGCAGCGACTTTTATCAACCGTAATATTATGAACTATTTGTTGTTACAAAATATTTACAATTATTTCACATTCATACGGTACAGTATTGATGGCTTTATTTAAAATTTGCCTGTGCCTTGTCTCTTACCTTCATCGGATGTATCAGGCCAAGTGCAATCACGTGATCCGTCTAGTCTCCAGTCCATGAAAATGCATCCACCGCTGTCACACTGGAACTTGGACTTTCCCTCCAATAACATGCAATCTCTCAATGGCCCTAAACACAAGCATCTGTTACAGGTAAGAAATGAAGTTCTATGCGAGAACACATTCGCTATATTGTTTGGGGCTGTCCAAATATGACGTCATGCTTTTTTGCCATTTCTGACCCCTCACATCACACTTTGTCACAAATCGTCGACCTCCGTGTGACGTTAAACTTCGGTAGTTCCCCTGTATAAGATTGTTTTGGCTGACACATCGATTTAAGACCATCTTTAATCTTAGTTCGTTCAATCAATCAACAAATATGTTTTTTGGTTAAATTTAGTTGTTATTTAGCTATGTCAAGTTTGTTTAAGTTACATTTGCTATTCTCTTGCATACACAAAAGGCGTAAAAAGTGTGACGTCACAACGCCCCCTTCCCCACGCCTTATATGGACATCCCATATTGAGACGCAACTAAATGTTAACAATGACCATGGACAAAGATCATGGACAAAAATCATTGTAAAAGCACAACTAAACGTTTGTCAAAATCAAACAGCTGATAGAAGCATAACAAAACGTTAACAAAGATTAAATATATAACACAGTAACACGATGTCAATACCTTCGTCAGAATTGTCCCCGCAGTCGTTGACTGAGTTGTTGACCTTGCTGAGCGGTATGCACACGTCACGCACACATCTGTACTCATTCGCATTGCATACCACTGTACATACAGGCACACACACTTACACACATATACACATACACACATACGCATTTACAAACATATACACATATACACATACACACATACGCATATATAAACATATGCACATATATACACATACACATATTATACAAACATGTATACACACACATAAACACATACACACATTCACATACCAATTATTATGCATCAAAATACATTCAGCACATAAACATATGTTAAAGATATGCATACACATAGGCCTACATATACTTACTCGTTGAAGCAAAATTATATACCTACGCTTTAAAACAAAAGCATACACCTTCATACATAAACACTCATACTCAAATTAGCATTGGTTTGTTATTAAACAGGAATTAAACAAAAAACAAGAACATTTGCATTTTCATTACGCAAAAAACAGCGAGTTTAAAAAGCATAGCTGAGTCAACAAGGTTGCAGATATTTTTATTTAGCAACCAGTCTTACCAATTGGTAAAAAAACAGATGAGCTGAAATTTTGATCATCAACATAAAATGGACATTCTATCGCCCTCATCAAAAATCCGACCTAATTGTTTCTGTTTTACCTCAAACAAAGTCATCTGCCTTCTCGCTCACCATAGTGAAACTCTAGTTAATCCACACATATTATAATATTACTTTCCTTACTCTAATTATCAACATTTTATAATAAAGTCTTAATTGAGTGAAACAAATTTCGCTTTCAGTTAACAGTTTAACTATTAAGACTAAAGACTGTAAATCTAAATAATACTATACCTGCATCTGAAACGGTAGACATTAAAAGACTGAATAGCAGGACACAAATTGCTTTACGCAGGAACACGTGCGCAGAAAACTCTTCGTCGATGACATGACACTGTCCGACTAACGTCATTCTCAACTACCGTAGTCAGTGTTCAGCTTGCTGAAATGCAGACACTTAATATGAAATCAGTAGTTATCGTAAATTTCAAATACGGTAAATATATACATATCTACATCAATAGAGAGTTAAATCGAATATATAAAATAGAATATTTTCTGCAATAGAATATTAAATTGTTTTAAATTCTAGTGCGTCGGTTGGACTTCGCATCAGAACATTTCACTATTTTTATATTCTATAAGCTTTCAAACTGTTCTTAAAACTCATGCTCCTCGCAGATTAGACATACTTAATCTGGTGACAGTGAGGCATAATATGAATTGTAAGTTCTGCGGTTTTACTCAAAAGCTAACAACTTAGCCGATTTGCAGATCATTTGTAATTTTGATAATCCTATCAGCCAACAATTAGAAACAGTTTCAATCTGTTCGTTTGATTAACAGCTGAAAAAATAGGCATTTAAATTAATTAATTTTGCTTACTTACTGAAAATAGGCGATGCTGTAAACATTTACAGAGTTCACTGAGCTACGTGTAAATTAACTAAACGTCTTATTATTTCAAGTTAGAGGCTACAATAACTGTATGTTACTTTCAACAGCTTAGCTATTTTAAACATACTGTGACACGTTCAATACTAAACTTATTCTATACTGGGACAAGTTTAGCACTAAACACGTTCAATACTAAACACGTTCAATACTAAACACGTTCAACACTAAACACTTTCAATACTAGACACATTCAATACTAAACACGTTCAATACTAAACACGTTCAATACAAAACACGTTCAATACTAAACACGTTCAATACTAAACACGTTAATGCTAAACACGTTCAATACTAAATGCAGTCAATACTAAATACGTTCAATACTAAATACGTTCAATACTAAACACGTTCAATACTAAATACAGTCAATACTAAATACAGTCAATACTAAATACATTCAATGTTTATTTTATAATGATGCGAGGTTGCATCAACAACACGTTTCACACAAAACTCAAATGGAATCATTTAGACTGCAGCTGTTGTATCATTATAGTTGGACGGGGCCGAGTTAGTATTGAGAGCCACAGTGTAGTCATGGACGCATTAGCACGGGGGTGAGAGTTGCTAGGGTTGAGTTAAATAATGCATGAGATGTCGCTTTGAAAAACTGACCTAAATGAATGTTCAAATTACAGGGTAATCCAAATTACATGATCTCATTCATTAGCTCGCATTCTCCTTCCCACTGTCTCTCTCTCCCTCTCTCTCTCTCTCTCTCTCTCTCTCTCTCTCTCTCTCTCTCTCTCTTACCCTCTCTCTCTCTCTCTCTCTCTCTCTCTCTATCTTCCTTTCTCTCTTTCTCTCTTTTTATATATAGATATTTATATCTATGTTACATACAAACACACACCCACACCTACATACAGATATGTATTAAAGGGTACACCGGTAGATATTCCGCCAGTTTTCCTAATTTTAATATACTTCATTATATGTGAGCATGGTTTGGTATCTCCCTTAGATAGGACTTTAGACAATATTCATCCGTCAAACTGACGATTCGTGGTTCAACTTGTACTTCAGCTGTGTAAAATCAACTATTGATTTGTTGATGCCTTCGAGTGTGTTTCATATGAAGCCACACCGGTGAAACTTCTGAGACTTGGTTAAGAGGCAATGATACATTGATTATAATGTTGACTTGTACTTTAATTCCAACATTAACAAAGTGTTTTGCAGTTTTCGTTATTTATTCTCTCTCGCTGATGCATTACAGTACTTCCGTGGTTTAAACTGGTGCCATGCTTATTGTCTACATGAAAATATTTCGAATATTGAAATTGTAGAAAATTATCTTATTATCAGTCAAAGTTTTCATTTCCTATCGATCAGATTTATTGAGATTAATGTTAGATATTACCATCTAACAGTTATAGTGATTGTAATTTTGGTGAGTAAATGTTAGTACAACATATCACGTGGTGAAACGTTATAAAAATGATATGGCGTAATCACTTAATGCGCTTTTATTTGTTGAATAACAAATAAAAATCCATTTCTTGCAAGTTTAATTAAATCAGAGTTAAAACTTGTTTGCATGTACTCTACCGGTTTCTTTCTGAAATCAGGATTTTCAGATCACCTTGTATTTAAATACCGAATCAGATACCGTCAGTGACAACACAATGTAAATGAGCTCAATTATAGACTCAGTTGCACGGACATAGTATTCGTTTCGTAATTAATTTATTCAACAAGTCAGAACTGGTAACATTTAACAAGGGATGGATAACGTTTTGTCTCGAATGTTTACAATTTACACGTAACAAGTATAGGCCTACTTACTTGTTAAATTCACAGAATTTTTGATCGAAGAAACATTCTAAATGTATTTAGTTATCACTAATCGAGTTAATGAAGTTTGAGAATCGGCTACTGGATTCAGTAGTTAATGTACTTCACAATACAAATGAGAGGAAACATAGCAGTAGGCTTCCTGTAAACAGATATTTATTAATGTTTAATAATAATAATACTGTTTCTCTATATGGGGATTTTAATCTATGTAAATATTTTTTATGTTCATTCAACGTTCAACAATATTACTATAGTTCATTAAGTCGGATTGCAATGCAAAATATACAAAATAGATGCAAAACGTATACGATATGCGCAAAATATACAAAATAATTCACAATAAAATTGAGGTTACCAAGCGTTGCAATAAAATATCTGAAAGTAAAAACTTGTCCAAGAGTTAAAAAATATATTTAAAATCAAATTATAATACTTAAAATTAATTATAATTATTACAAGTAAAATATTGAATTTGCAACATTTCAAATTGAATCAAACATTGTCAACGTATTGTAGACTTTTGTAGGGATCCACTGAATTCTTTAGGTAGTCAATTAGTTGTGAATTGCACTAGTAACAAGTTCATATTATTTGTAAAAGCTTGATACGGTATGTAGATTTGTAGTAAATAATTGCCTGAACGTCTATTTCTGCTATGCGCCCGAACAGTTTCTAAACTTGCCTGGTGTCGCAAACTAACAACAAAATACGTCAGTCAAAGCTTGTCAAAAATAATTAAATAATATACATAATAAAATAGTAGTCAAATAGTTATAGAAATTGTTATGGTCTTATTCATACTATCATAAGCACCAATGTGTGTGTATGTGTCTGAGTGGGGGGGGGGGGGGGGTAACGATTATAATACTTTCAATGGTGTCGACCTCACAACACCATTGCGGTGATTTTAAAACAGTCTATATTAAATTTTGTTGTTTTTTATACTGTATTTATAACAAATAAAATCGGAATATTTTGTTGAGTTAGCCGAGTATTATTTTTTTATACATTTTTTCAGTTGGTCAAAAAGACACACTTTGGCCTAGTTAATGTTAATTTTTATTTTATTATAGTCATTATTGCACATTAGATATAATTTACCCTCCGGGTTAATGTAATGTACAGTAATGACTATAAAGATATAAACTTTATGATCACTTTATAAACCAATTTCTTATAATCAGACAATAGTTAAGTTTTCACTTATTTTTTAATAGATCCAGTATCGTTCACACAGATTATCCAAGAAATAACATCACTATTGTGTTTAGCTATTCTTATTGTTCAGCAGGTTGTTGTTCAGTACTGGTGCCAGAGTGATTGTTTCAACCCAGATTTGTGAGTGCAGAACATTTTCCAGCCAGTTCGCAAGCAAAGCTGCAGTGTTGCAAGTTTGAAAAGCCAGGCTTGAATGCAGCAAGTTTGGGCGGTGCTTCATATCAAATACCAGTTTCAATGTTTGTTCAGTTGATATCGAATCGCATTCCCCGATGCTGCGGGCGGCGGGGAAATTGGTAACGGTGCAGCGGGGAGGGAGGGGAATGGGGGAGAAATCACCGACCCACCCCCATCATCACAACATATTGTTAGCCTTGATACAGAAAGCAATGCGCAAGCTTTTCGTTTTTAGAGAAGTTTATTTTCAGCTGAGGGATCGAAATGGCAATGCTTTTTATCGAATAGCAGAATCGCTTGCAATATCATCAGTTAGCAGCTGAAAGTGTTCAGCGTTACATTGCGATATTGTAAACTATTTTGTTAAAGTCTACAGTCAGATTTTGAAAAACAATAATTCACGTTACTTTCTTATAATTTGGTGAAATTTTCGCTTTCAATTAACGTTTTCACAACTCAGCAGCTTCTTTCGTTAAGTAAATAAACACATCTCTCACTCACATCCGATCGTTTGTTCTCTGCGCTCTCATAATGAACGTTGGTTTGATCCAATACTGTGTTTCGCATCTTTTTTTGTTAAATTGGATTTGTTCCCTCTTCTGCTTTTTGAGATCACACATAGATAAATACAGCGGTTAAAGTAGCTGTAAGGAGGAGGGGAGGCGGGGGGTCATGGCGGCGCTAAAGAACGACCGGGGGGGGGGGGGGATCGCGGTAGACGAAAATACCTGAGAACTGGTATGGGATAGCAGTGGAAGAAAATTTACGAGAAAAAGACGGGGAAACCTCTCAATGTTAGGCCTACACTCTTCCAAAAGTTTAGAGTGGGGCTCACTTTAGAGTATTAGGTGTCCTATATCATTTACTGTTTCTAGTGAGTAATCGTGTATGCAGTATGTAAATATATTAATACCAATGTGGGAATAATTCATCATGTAATAATACAATTGGATTAAATTACCTCAATCTCGTGTAAATGTGCTCTTCCTTTAACGCAATGACAATGTCAAATTTTAAATTAAATAGTTTGAGTGAAGAAATGAGGACGTGCTTTATTGAGGACATTTAACTAGTTAGTTTGTTAGTTTATTTATTTATCTGATCTTTATATTTATTTATATATCGTTTATTTGAGATAACAAATACATATTTCACAATAATATACAGACACATGATCGCGGTTACTGTAGCAGACTAATGCTTTATCAAAACAGTCACCAATCTACAAATTTGAAACTGCATGATTTCCGTACATTCTCAACCGAAAATAGAAATTACCATAATTTAACTAACCTAAATTACGTGAATATGAATGATTATGCGGCGATTATGAAATGAAATCTGTAATCTTAGATCGGATAGTACTAGTAGCTAGTAGAGTAGTCAGCAGTAGTCGGGTTTACGGGATGATTGTCCAACTTCATTGGCGACCAAATGTATCGTTCCCACACATACAGACATTTGAAATAGACTTTACAAATCATGCCGGTAGTTTGTATTTTCAAATGATTTCGAGCCGCATGTAGACTTGCCGCAGCCGCTTGATGTAAACATGGTGCTAGTGCGCAGATTGAATTATTGTTTCTTGCGAGTAAATATTGCGTTAGTTAAAACCTTGGCCAATTGTCGGGAAAAATATTATTCGGTGTCGCCTGTTGTAAGCAGATTAGGTTGGGAAAAAATTTTGAGTAAAATTTTCCAACGAAAATGGAGGTGGTTTTAAAGCTGGTAGGCCTACTGCGTTTTTCAAAAATGTGAAAATAAATTTTGCGAGCCAAATAGATAATGGGCTGTCCATATATTACCTCACATTCTGGGGTCGGGCCAGTGTAACGAAGTATGAAGTAGGTAGTGGAGGGGGGGAGAGGGGGTTGTCCAGTGTGACGTCATGCTTTTGCACTTTTTACATAAAACAACAGAATATACAATTGAACTCAACGATTTGTGACGAAGTGTGACACGGTAGAGGAGATTAAACTGGCCAAAAAGCGTTTCGTCATATATTGATATTTTTTTTCAAAATCACTGATGTATTAATATAGTTACGTAAAATATTTTATTGCAATACTTGCATTGGTTCAGAAGAATAACTCTTAATATGTTTAAATCATCTTAATAATATCATTCCATGTGTTTTTGTAACCCTTTGAAACTGGTTGAATGCTCAAGGACAGACTCCACGGCAAACTTCAGTAGCTAATAGCTGCTCAGTGGATTCCTGCTGGATTTCCAGTGACGGATTGCTGTATTGACGAATGATTTATATCGCTACAAAATCTATCTCTAACTTTCTGGTTCAGAAATACTAAACACCATCAATTACTCACTCAATAACTCACACCGGCAACTAATGCTTGCGTTTTTTTCTGTGGCATGTTATCGCTGCTTTTTCAAAAGCTGACTTAATTATTACCCGGTTTTTCTATTCAAAAACTCTTCACTTGAACGTTCGTTTAAGTATTACGATCAAAACTTTACTGTTTAAGTTTTACGGTTAATTCTTTATTACGAAACTGACAAGCGAAGTACTGTTGCAGCAGCTGAAATGTATTCTAAGTTGTTAAGTCAGGTGTTCCCAAAGAATTAGAATAAGAGAAGAAATGGCGAACCGCTAAAAACCTCCCTCTTATTTTGGGCCAACGGCCCTGGGATCGGCACGTGACTTTTGGCTAGGCTGTTTCATAGGCAGGTCACGTGCCGACCGTAAACAAAGCATTATTTTTAATAAAATAAAATAAATTATAGCCAAAAACTGAGAAATAAATATTTGATGCCTTTAGTTTTTAAGATAGCTGCAAGTTAAAATTATTAAAAACTGCAATTTTGACGAATTTTCGAAGTTTTATTTTGTTTACAAATTCAACAGCTGTCCCGCTTTTTTAATCGATGTACGATTTCTCGTCTTTTTTCTAAATCTCTGGGTGTTCCGGTTTCAGTCAAAGATAAGATTAGTAAAATTTCAAATTTCTTCGGACTCTTAATTAATATATTGCTCGTTTAATTAATATTGTTACTTTATTTTTATATGCTTATAACCGATAAATTACCTAGAATTGAAATTATCGAAGTATAGCTTTTGTTCTTGATTTATTTTTCTGGCAATGTTTGTTTATTATTTCAATAAGAATTTCTATTTCTTCATTGTGTTAACGATAACCATGAGATATTGAAATACACCGAAAAGCGAGAATCTTATCTCTGGGAATATCTCAGAGCTTGTAACTGAGTATCATTTAGACGTTGTCCTCAAATCAGTTCAATTCCATCAAATTCTAGGCATTCTGCGTGAATTCGAAACAATATAACTGGCGTCTACTTTTTTAAAGCTGAAATTACAGATTTTACGCAGCATTTGTCTTGCATAGATAGCAACTTTTTAGTATCTATGCAAGATACAGATTATAGCTTTTATTACTCAATTGTCGTTTCAGATATTTTATAAATTTAAATTTGCTGTTATAATATGTTGAACATAATTGACAATGTAAATATTAACAGACCAAAACAGTCGGATATAATGCACTTGAAGAAGAAATGAAACTGAAACGACAATAAAATTCATTCTTTAAAATTGCAGCTCATTGAAAGAATTAATACAAGAAGCTCGAACGTTTTTTGTACCTTAAAGACGTATTTTCATATCGAAGATGATTAGCATCTAGATTTAAACACGGTCCGCCATAGACAGAGGTTACATTGCTATCCACTACACCACAACGAACTGTTTCAGAGGCTCGAAGCACAAGTTGAACCAATTGAACTCGTTCAATGGCCTGGCCCAGGAAATACACGAATGACCGCCAGCACCATCTACTACTTCATATAAATACAGAAATGTGTACATAGAAATATAAATAAATATTTTCACCCAAATATTTGCACATAAATGTAAATCAATGTAAATTAATCGTACACAGGAATATTTACATATAAATGTAAATACATGTAATTGAATATTTACACAAAAATAACTACATAGATATTATAAATGTAAATAAATATTTACACCGCAATATTTACACAAGGTAAATAATTTGTAATGCGTGTTTGCGTGTATTTTCTTCGACTGCTAATTGTCCCTAATTTCCAGTCGGAATAGAAGCTTCTCGAGGCTTCGCATTTCGATTTGCCAATAGCGACAAAGAAACTTCAGCGCATAGTTAAAGCCAAAGCCAAGGATAAACTTATGAAGTCAAGTGAGCTCGTAGAGCACTGTAGGATTTGTCGGGGGGGGGAGGGGTTGAGGGTTGAACCCCCCACTAGGAGTGTCGACTCCCACACTTGAGAAAGAAAAAGTATCCTGGGGGGGTCGGTTAGAACCCCCCACTATACTATAAACTATCAACCACCCCACTGAAAGAGTAGTGCGCTACCCCCCCCCCCACCCCGCACCGCTCGACAGGTTTTTTGGGTGA
>JAQFZK010000431.1:0-10944 GCA_034695905.1 Fridericia nemoralis | reverse complement strand
TATATATATATGAACAATGAATATCTATTTGAAATTGCATTAATTTTTACGACACCTACAAACTGAAATGGATATACGTGAATTCCGCAGTTGTTTCTAATAAAATCATGCAAGTGGATATATCACATCTATTTCACGTACAATATATTTAGTCTAAAGGTCCACAATAGTAAGCCAACTAGTTTTCAAGAATTATTGAAAGATGCATGTTTTTGAGACAGAAAGACGCTACCCGACGGTTCTCTGCTTACATTACTTCAGGTTTCTAGGGATAGCAACAGGATTCATGCGAAAGCAAACATTGAATGTATAATATAAGCTAGGCTTGCATTAACACAACGCTCTAAGGAATGCACGCAAGTTTAGTTTGTTATTTCCTATTAGTCGGCTCATATATATTGACGAACAAAGGATAACTGTTAGTATTAATTGCAACTTCGTAAGAAAAAGAGTCGAAAATACATGACAACCTTTAACATCATACATATTACATTGTCGATAAGATCTAATGGTTTATAATGCTATCCGTTAATACTCGATGAAGTTAACACCGTGCAAATTATTTCACAAATACCACAGAACACTGTCAGTATAGCAAAATGATGACTTTATCATTCGCCATTATACTTTCTACGCAAGTATAATGTAAAAGTATACATATAAATACTGGAAATATAACTATATATATATATATATAATATACATATATATATCTATATCTATATAAATATAACCTATGCTTAAACTAGTCAATTACGCTTAAATATTATTTAGCACTAGAGCAGAAGAATTACACATTTAACATATTATATAGCAATTAGACACCGCAATGCATTCTACATTAGTTAAACAGCAAAGAAATGGAGGAAGTCAATCACTTGTTCTTTTTTTCTTTCTCCTCCGTTCAATCGCTCTTCCGATCACTAATCGATATATTATATAGATGTATTGTGTGAGGAACGACAATGGTTGATCATCGTCATTCGCAAAGACCAGTCGTCATTTCTGAAAAACAAATAGGCCTACACTGCATACAACAGGGCAATTAAATACAATACAAACTCCATTAAAGAAAACTAATGTCAAGAAAGCTCTTAACATGTTTAGGCATTTTTGTTTTCTACATTCGTGTGATTGAAAATAATAGAATCTATAAGCGTACTATAAATGAGCAATATTAATATAACTTGTATTCACCACAGAATTAGTAAATAAACATATTGTGAAACCTTGTAACTACTAGGTGTAATGTTGTCCACAAAAAAGTATAAAACCTGAAAATAGCTAGCGAGACTCTCATTCAGAAAGTTATTAAACTGAATTGTAATTAGCGACTTGCATAATTTACTGACAAATTACCGCTGTCAACTTAGATTTGTGTAAACCAGTCGAATCATAAGCTGCAAATGAAAACATATTTAGAACGAAAATTAAAACTTACCTGTCAGGTATCTGAGACAATAACAACAGACTTCCATAATGACTCAATCACCACCCAGCCTTTGTTCAATTGGTTCCTTGCCACCTGCTATGCTGCTTTGATTATCATATTGTTGATCGTCTGATAAGCGTGACGTCATGCCTAATTTCGTATTTTCCTCGTCCATAGGTGTCCCACTAGGTGGTTCGAAATCGTTCGGTAATACGGATTCGAATCCTGTTTTCGGGGTTCGTTGAAAGTCACTGGTCAGGATATCTGTTTCCAAGGCTGAATCGTCTGGGTGAGAAAGACTAGGGTAGTTATCGGTTTCACTTGGAGGGAGATTACCATTTTCTGCATCTTCAATCTGTTCGATGACATCATCTGGTTGAGGACCTTCTTCTGGTTGAATCACAGTTGATAGATTTGTTTCATCATGATGCGGCGCGTTACCATTCTTTGAGTCAAGAATTTCACTCTGTTCCCTTGCGTATATAGACGTAGTGATAAGATCCGACTGGTCCAAAGAACAGTCTTCTTTTAGAGTTTTGCCATAAATTGCCCTCTTCACATACTGATCGGATGAAGTCGTAAAAGTCTCGAAGGAAGTTTCTGAAAGACATTTAGAAACTTTTGCAGTGTTTCCGTTCTCAAAGTCAATACTGGATTCATGAAGTGTGCGTACAGTATCACTGCTAGTACTCACACTTTCATACGACTCTTGTTGACGGCTAATTACGGCCGTTTCTGCTTTATTTTCCGATGAAGAAATATTACTCCTCGTTGCAAAATCCTTAGTACTTCCTGAAAAATACTGATGCCCTTCATCAGACAACAAAACAGTAGTTACCCTTGTTTGATAATTACTTTCTTCTGTATCTTTCACACCAATGGAGGACGTTGACGTACTGGATATTGTTTCACTTTCAAGATGCTCTTCTCTAGATGTGTGCGAGGTCGTTACTTTGACCTGTGATTTCTCTCCCTGTACGTCATCCAAGTTTAAAAGTCTTTCAGAAGTTTCCTGATGCAAAGCAGAACTATCTTCGTGTTTCTCTTCCGTGAATTCAGGTCCAGCCTGAAAGTCTGCTCTGACATCTCCCTCACTAGTTGCAACTGAATCACGCCCAGACTCTATTGTCGCATCACTTCTACTGAAATTCTCGTCTATCACTTCCGCACCGCTCTCTGACGACGAATAAGTGATTTCCACGGTCTCCGAAGTGATAATGTTCTCCAGCGTCACTGACAGATTCTTCTGATCGTCTTTTGTTCGCAGCGTTTCTCGACGCAGTTCGATTTCTTCATAGAATTCCAGCATCTGTGATTCTGGCAACGCGGCAGAAACGGCTCCATCTGCTTCAGACTGATTACATTTGGAACTACTATTTCCTTCGAGAAATTGTTCTGCTTCTTCGTTGTCTGTATCTATCAATCTAGAACGGGCATTAGCGGATACTGCAGCTTCACCAGACATCTGATTCCCTTCTTCGACCAAACCTCTTCTTTCACCGATATTCTGAGCTTCATCGACTCCGTAAACAATGTCAGATTTCTTGTAGGCTCCGCTTGTTGGCACTTCTGTATAATCACAACCACTAAACGTTTCTGCTGCTTTACTAGAAACTAATGCTTCTGCAGAAGTACCTAGCAAGCTTTTCTCCATTACCTCTCCTTGACATTCAGTTAATATTTCGTGTGGCTTATCCTTAACTTCTTGACTGGCTAAAATCACTGCTGGCTTCTCCAACATGACTCCCTCTAACGATCTTAAGATGGTTGTATCCAACGCAATTATTTCTTCTACATCACGTGTTTCTCTCAGCGACGCATCGTCCATGTCCAGAATGTCTTCAGAAAATGTTGGAGCAGAACCCTTACCGTTATCTCGTTCAGGTGTAGAGTCGTCTTTCAAATTGTTCTGTTCGGCACTTAGCGAATGGTCCTCCATTCCCAATGCCACAGCTTCTTGTGTGCTTGAATCTTCATCCTCCAACGTTTTGGATTGTTCTACGGCGTCTTCTCCCTCACCGTTCATTTCATCACGTTCATTTGCTTCGAGTCCTATGCTTTCAGATTCAATTTCACGCTGCTCGTTTGTGTCGTTTACTACTTGAAAAAGGTTCTTAGTATCCTCTTTTTCACTGTGATGTAAAATATCTTCGCAGACATCTTCGATCGTTTCAGATCCGGTCACCGACTGCTGCTCCGTTATCTCTTTCTCGAAATCACTTTCCAAGTTGCCTTCACTCTTGTTTTGTGATTCTGGGAATCGTTCGTGTTTTTCATGTTCATCAGCATGATCAGCAGCAATTACTTTATCTTCTTCAGTTAGACGGCTTTGTGCCAGCAGCGTCATTGATTCTGTCCTACATACAACTACTTCACTCCATCCCTCAAGTTCATCTTTTGTATTTGACTCGCAGTCCTTTTCAATATCAGCTCTCACTTGTATCTCTTCATCATCTGTTACTAGTGAGTCTGAATCAATTTTTTCAACAAAATGGCCTTCGGATACTAATTTTTCCTGTTCGGTTTCAGAAGCTGTCATCTGAGTATTTGATTCCGCTTTTTCATATCGTTGTTGCTGTTGATCTGTTTCACTGTAGGATCCATTTTGAATCTGTTCAACTGCTAATTTAGTGACATCCCAAACAATCTTTGCAGCATTGTCTGAAATGGCCGAGTCAACCAAATTGCCGCCATCTTGCATGCCGATACTGTCAGCTTGGAGTTCATCTTTGTCCTTGTCTCTCTTTTCATGACTGGTTTCATATTCCTCCTCAAAAGCTTTCGTAGCTAGCCTAATACAAACCATAGATCAAACATATGTTACTGCAATGCTCTAACTACAATCGTTATGTAACTAAATTATTGAATTTAATGGCGTACAATTCACGAGTAATGTAACAAGAATGATTTGAATAATATTTAAATTTAAATAGAAATGTAAATAAGCTGTACACTAAGATTTAAGTCACAGGAACAATTTAAACAGAATACACACAAACAATGAAACTCAAACTGTAATATAATAGAGTACAACAATAACTAAATTATCCTTTTTGGCTATATATTTAAACACATAATTGAACGAAGTTAAAAAATTATTTTAATTACATAATTTGTGTACCTAGTGCTATGTGAGTCCATCCCTTCTGTTGATTCGTTAAAATGGTCAGATGGCTTCGCTTCAGGATCATCTTGTGTATCTGCTTCATCTACTCTTCGGCTTGCAATCTCATATTGTGAGGATTGCAATGCTGCCTCTCCCATTTGCGCCACTCTATCACTTTCTATGTATGACTCGTCCGGTTTGGAGACTGATTGGTTAATATCCGTCTGAGATTGATGTAATGGTTCATGCTCATGCGCACTGGTGTCAATGCGGTCCTGTAATTGTTGATGATTCATCCGTTCTGAAGTAAATTCTTTATCCGAAAAGCGACGCCCTGAAATTCGCTCAGGTTCCACCGGCGGTCTCTCGTCATACAAATCCTCTCTGCCCGCCCAATCAGCAAGACTTGGATCAGAGGCCAGCATGTGTTCGTACGCCTGAAAATCCGTGGAACCCGATGATGCATACTGAAGTCCGCCGATCTTCGCTGTGTATGGAGACGAGGATTGGGACGTGTGAGCCAGGATCCGCTCTGCCTGTGTGTGAAGAGTGGCGCAGTCAGACAGCATGTCCAGCAGAGGAAAGGCGGAGGCTTTTTTGGATGGAGTGTCGTTGGAACTCGTGGAGCTTCTGGCTGGTGTTCCGCTGGTAGAAGAAGAACTCATCTTTCTTATCTGCGGGCTATCTACTGGTTCATCATGTTGCATCATCGAGGAATAGTTTTCAGTTCCTTGTTCGTTTAATCCATCTTGTTTTTCTTCTTCGTTTTCCTTCACAATCGGTTCTTTACTAAAAACAGTTCCATCCAGTTTAAAATTGTCTATGCCAGACGACTCAGATATGAGCGGATGACTGGAAATTTGGAAAACGTCAGAATCAATTTGTTCACTTGATAAATTAACAAGTTCTGTGACGTTGTGAGATTTTGATTTGGTCGCTGATTCAGTTGAATCCTCACTAAGTAAAGCTTTGGTTGCATATGATTCCTTTCCTTCTGCAACTTTCCCATCTGCTTCTGAATCATCTGCTTTGCTGCTGCGCGCCAACGTTTCAGGGTCTGATGTTTCTGTTGCTTGTAGTCCCGTCTCATCAGAATGTTTATCGTCTGATATGTTTATCAAATTTATGGTGGTTGATTCTGTTGCTGTAGGAACAAATTTCGTTGGTGAAGACGCAGTTGGTTCTTGACTCTCACAAATGAAGGAATCAGTTTGGTGACAAATTAGATCCTCATTTGCTGCACTAATTTTAACAATTGCTTCACTTGTGGAATCGATAAGTGTGTTATGGTTCTCTGTCTGATGCATTGCTGCTACACTTGCAGACTTATCTTCGACAATATTGACTGGTTCCTGAATGCTCTCATCTGTTATATTTGTCATTGGTATTGATTCGGTTACCTCACTACGCAGAACATCTTCAAGAACGTCGTCATTCAAAACTTCATCAGCAACTGTACTTTGTTGTTCCGATTTTAAATTGACAGATTCAGTCTTTTCTATGTCGTCGCCGTGGTCAAAAGATTTTGCGACGTCCGCCGTCTTACTTTCGAATTGCTTAGACTCAACTGTTTCGTCACACAGTTTGCCGGAATCTGGTGATAACTCGCTGGTTAATTTTTCCGACTTATTCGATTCTGAAGATAATTTTTCAGATTCGATACCAGTAGTTTTCACACTTATTGTGTGATCGAAATTTACTGACTGCCCTTCCTCTTGGATGCTATTTGAGGTTTCTTCAACATTAGATGCAGCCCTTTCCTCTTCCATTTCATTTGTAATTAATTCCGGTGATTTTGCATAAGCCTTTTCTTCTACTGCAATTCGGTTCTGTTGGTATTGTGCATCTGGTTGTGAATCACCAAACTTAACTTTATCTTTTGATTCTTGTGTTTCCATCAAATCTTGCTGAAAAATTTCTTTTATTATCAACTCTTCAACAGGAAGGCTGTCATCTTCGTTCAAAGAGGTAAACTGTGTGTGCTCACTCCTACCAGCTGAATCATCACCAAAAGTATCTTTCACAATCTTATCCGATTGTTTTGGAATAGAAAGTATACCTTCATCAAGTTTTTCTCCTTCATATTTTGTGGAGTCTTTAACATGACCAGTGTCTTCCATTGCAATGTTATCAAGCATAGAATTGCCAGACTGCTGCTTGTCAAAACTGTCATCATCAGTATACTTGCTTTTCCCTGCTTCTTCGAAAGAATTTAGACCGTCTCCAGCTGGTTGATCTAAGAGCTGGGTTTGCATTGGTGAAAAATCATGAGGTTGAGTTTCACAAAAAGTTCTAAAAGATTCTTTTGTTATGACTTTCTCTTCAATCTGATTTTTTATATCATCAACGTTACTAATAGTTTTCTGAAAGCTTACAGAAGTCTGTTCAATTGCATTAATGTTCTCTTCTGCATCATCTGTTGGTATATGCTGGAATGAATCCCTTTTTGTATGTGGCTCGGGTACAACAGTATCTAATACCGGTTGCTCAAGAACATCTGTAACACGGTTAACTGTATCTTTGACTTGCTCAACTGTAGCTAATGATTGATCGAGTGTATCCATTGTATGCTGAATTGTTTCTTTGATTTGCAGAGCAGTATCTGTTAACTGTTGAGTTGTATCTGTTGTCGGTTCACTTGTATCAATTGTCTTCTCAGTTGTATCAATTGTCTTCTCAGTTGTATCTGTATCCTGTTCACATTTACCTGTTGTCTGCTCAGTTGTATCTGTTGTTTGCTCAAAATCGGCTGGGTGCTGGACAGCTTTTGGTTTTAGCTCAGGGGAATTTAATGTTGGTTCATATGTGTCCATTGCTTGTTCCACTGTTTCTTTTCTGCATTCTACAGCATGTGTTGTAGGCTCAGTTGTTTCTAATTCGCGATCGATTGCATGTGTTGGTTCCACGTGTTTCGGTTTTGTTGGTTCTTCCGCATCTGTTATACTTTCATGACAATCGGCTGTTTCATCAATCACATATCTGGCTTGATTACCTTCATCACCCTTGACATCTATATATGTTGCTTGATTAGGAGTCAGTGTTGTGTAATCAGTTGCCTCTGTTTCCTGTTCATCTGGTGTTGATGAGTCCTTTGTGTTGATGAGTCCTTTGTCATCAACCGTTCTTGTTGTATCTGCTTTCTGTTCAAATGTATCTTTCTCATATTCACCTTTATACGCTGCCTGGTTATCTGCATAAGTTGTCTGGTTGGAGTTGTCTGTTGCACGCTTGGTTGTATCTCTTTTCTGCTCTGTTTCATCTGTTATATGTCCGGTTGAATCACTTGTTTGTTCAATTATATCGTCTATGTGCTCCGTGGTATCTATCATGGGCTCAGCTGTATCTGTTGCTTGTCCAAATGTGTCAGTTTTATGCTCAAGTCCATCGATTTGCTGCTGTAAAAGTTTCAAATCTTCTTCATCTGAACTTAGTGCCTTAACAGATATATTCTTACTTTGATCGCCAAAGTTTACTTCTTCAGGATCCATGTCTGCTTCTTTGGCAAGTGCATCTTTTTGATCCACAGTGGTATCTATTCGGTGATCAACCGTATCAACTTTTTGCCCCATTACATCTATGAGTGGCATATGTGCGTACTCTGATGCACTGATTACTTCAAGGTTTGCTTCCTCTTCTGGTACCGTCACCTGATGTTTCTCAAACGGCTGCAGACTTTCCCCTTCTTGCATTTGAAACTGTTCAGAGGTCTCATGTTTTGTATCTGGGTAATATTTTGCCTCTGTTCTGTCAAATTCTTTCAACATCTCAAGAGCGAACTCTCCAAACTGACTTGTCCCTGTGGCTGGCTGGTCTTCTTTTGGAGCAGTAGCCATCCATTCCGGATCTTTCTTGTTTTCTCCAACAAGTTTTTCATTCTTCTTGGAGTCATCCAGTACTGGCTTATTTCCATACATTATGTCTGTATCTTTTTGACCTTCGAATATATTCCTTTCTTCATCTGACTCTACTAGATGATGTCTAAATTCAGCACTTGTAGCTTGCCCATCTGCATTGATTATATCGGCTGTAGGTTGAGATTCTGACAGTAAACTTGGTGACTTGTTAACAACATCAAATGTGTCTGCATCTGAAGTCAATATTTCATGACTGGTTTCAAAGTTCTCTGGTTGATCAACTTGTTTACTTGACTCTGTTACGGGAAGTTGTTGACATTTCTTGTCCTCCGAATCATCACGTGTCGACTCACTGTCCAGCTCTGACCCAGACAGGTCACGCTCTGGGCTCGGAGTGATGGACTGGTCGGTCTTTTGGTCAAACTCTTCATCGGCGTGTTCATCTACTTGTTCATCTGGTTGTTCATCATGCCCATTTGGTCCTCCCTGTCCCAAAGCCAAGTGCCTATTTTGATCGTATAACTCATTAAGAACTGGTTCATTTTGCTGAACTTGTTGGTCGGATGAAGCATTTATCTCTTTAACCATTGTAAATGGCTTAATTGCTGGCATAGTAGTTGAAATCGGTAAAATTTCGTCAGCAGAAATTGAAGATTGTGTCACAAAGTCTCGCTCAAACGCAGTAGAATGCTTTATTGCCTCTTGATTTGAATGAAGGTCAGGCGCCATAGTTTCTACATTTACAGTATCAGCTTGTGTTGTGTAATCTTGATTTTCAAGGTCTCTCGAAACCAAAATTTTATTCTCTTTGTTCAATTCGTCTAGAAAATTTACTTGCTCGCTAATGTTCGATACCGCAAACGGAGACTCCGGAACAAGATCTTGGACCGCATGTTCATGCCTCTGAAACGTTGCTGCCTCATTTGGAGACACTTGGACTAGTATAACTTTATTATTCCCGTAATCAATATCCGTTAAGCTGTCTGAATCTAACGTTTCACCTACTTGGCCTGTCTCCTTTAATGTGTCTGTGACAGTCTGTTCGCATGTGAAAGCTGACTCTGTACGAGTCCTTTCAGATTTCGTAATAGTGGCGACATTCGGTGCGAGCTCGGACCCTAGTCCTGTCACATCTTTGCTTTCTTTATCAGAGTGTTCATCTGCGTCATCGGTTTCGCATAGATACTGTCCGACATCTTGGTGGCCGATTTGAACTAGTTTTCCCCCGGACTTTTCGTCTTCATTTACAAAAGAGTGCTTTCGGTCCGGTACCGTCGTAACGGATGGATCTTGCTCAGTCATTGATGTATAACTCATTGTTCTGCCAAAGTCAGATTCACTTTGACTAGGCAGTTGCGATTCGATCATTATTGGTTCTGATTTATGTTCGATGTAGGTGTCCTCTGGTTTCTCTTCAGAGGTCATTTGATCAAAATCTTTTACAGTCTGACTTTTGTCAGTTGCATCACTCTCGCTGTAATTTTCACCGGCAGCGACATTCTGTTCCAACGCTTCGTTTAATTCTCTGATTGCTTCGTCACTCTCAGTAGCCGTTACAATCTGTTTTTCCTTTGTGACAAAGTCGTGTCCAATATCTGTAAACTGCATAGCAGAAGATTCAGCTTCTGATTTCTTAATCGCTTGGTCAACATCCAACACAAGCCAATGTTCACCTTTCAAGATTTCGTGATCATCTTGTTGCTGCTTAATTTCTTTCTTTTCTTCGTCTAACATTTGAAGATAGTCGTTGTCTGTATCCCGCTTCTCAGCTTCTATCGCATCCTTTTCAGGTTCATGAATATTATCTTCTTTACCTTCCTCATTTTCTTGTGCATCTGTAACAATCGTTTCCTGATCTTGTAGATTTTGTGAACTGCTCATGTCGTCATCATTCTGATCATCTACCGTTCCTTCAGTAACTTTTATTTCATCATCTCCTACTGAGTTAAATCTCTCCATAGCTTGAAGTATATCTTCTGCAGACGCATCCTCCGCCGCTTCAAAAAGTTGTCGTTCTGAACTCAAAGTGGGAATGCCACAGGGAGCCGTCTGCGGTGTATTGGGAGGGGTCGATGGAGGAGCGGATTCAGTGCTTTGAGTGCTTTCACTTTCTCTTGTATCTGCTTGCATCACTGTCGCGCTGGTGTCCAATAGAAGTGTCGGAATGACAGGAGTGGACGCAGTGCCAGCGGGGCTGGCAGGACTTTGTACCTGCATTCAAGCCATTACAACTTATACATAGAATACTTGCTAACAAAAGAAACGGTGTATTAAAAAATTACAGTAACAACATTCACATACTTTGCAGTGACAATTTGGATGGAATGTAATAAATACCAAGAAATTTAACTTTATTTGATTGATTACAAATTTAATGAAGCAAAAACTGCAATGATGCGAAGTCGTAAATTCAAACTGTAAACCGTGTGAAAAGGAACCAACCATTAAATAAATGAAATATAATATTATCTTAGTAATGAATACATATACATATGTAACATACAATCTTGTTAACTAGATAATAATGATTATGTATATTGAACAAATATGAG
>JAQFZK010000430.1:0-10954 GCA_034695905.1 Fridericia nemoralis | reverse complement strand
CCTGGAGAAGGAAGTTGTTTGGGAAAACGTCTAACCCGTGCAAGCATGGAAAACGGACGTAAAACGTTGATGATGTTCATTCTAATACAAGAATGTCAATGACGCTCAATACTAACAAAGCTATGATCCACTCAACTGATAGCATTGTCAGTAAAAAAATTGTCTTGCTTTTGCAATGGCAGCTAAACCCACAAATTCAAAGGTTAGGTTATGGATATGATGTAGGACATGATAGCTTACTGATCTAGCTGCCATTGCAAAAACAAGCATCTAGGAATATCAAAACCTAGACCCTACCTTAATCTTTACCCCTACCCTAACCCTAATCCTATTTAATATCGACCATGTCCGCAAAATTTGAACAATGCGGATATCCGTAAATTAGTCTCTCCCTAGCAACACGTCGGCAAGAGAAACTATGTCCAGTACAACTATAACAATTTCAATCTTACAGTATTTCTATAGATTCAGTTCACACCAGATCTTATTCTATTTGCCTATCTATCCCATCTCACTAAATAGACACACACCAGAGGTGCAAATGTATCGTTGTATTTATGTACGATGTTTCTTTCAAACGGAGGGGCAGACAGCTAAGTTGGTAAAGCGCTTGATTCGAGTGCGAAGGATCGTAGATTCGACTCCCGACCTGGCTGAGTTTTCTTCTCAAGTATATTAGGCATACTTGTTCACCCTCTTGGCTCTGTTCATCAAAACTGTGCATTTGGTAGTAGCTGGTATGCTACGAAGGTAAACTGACGTGTTCACAAGAGGCACCGTCTCTTGTGACCTGTGAATCTTACAGCTAGCCGGAGTCAGACTAAAGGGCTGAGGAGAAAATCAGTGCACAGGCAACCTTCTACATAGAAGACGCCACAACACTTTACTGTCCTTTTACTTCTTACAAGCAAGTACGAGTCTATTCGTAATTCAAATCCTTCGCTGCATACCTTGGCATCGGCGTAGTTGCCAAGCCAGAACTGTAGCGCCGCCACGTTATTGTGAATGACCGGCGGAACGTCTGCCTCGATCTCAGTCAACAGATTGCACGCTGTACCATAGGCAGACAGGGCTCCCTGTAATCAAACATACGCACACGGATAACTTTACAACTTTCAACGCTTTTACATCTATTCCTCATAACGAGTACTAAGTATTTATCATTTGAAATCTATTCATCAGAACGAGTACTCGATATTTATAGGGCTACAATTATTGAATGTATGTATGTATGCAGCATTTCTATACTGTGCCCTATGTGTCTTCCTCTTACAATCAAAGGCTATTAGGCTATTCCTGTGGCGAGAACTAAATATTTATACGCTTACATCTACTTCACACAACGAATACTAAATAGTCACAGGCTTAAGTCTATTCCTCATAACGATTACGGTATTAAATATTTCACAGGACAAATGCTAGCTTGAAAACCTACAAAAGCAATTCTAATCGTGATTTTAAAATTAATTGTTATTTCATGGAGCTATGATATAACCATTTCTTTGTCGTTTACGTTTTTCAAATAAGTTATCCTACCTACACAGCTTTAGTATAATAATGCTGCAGCAGATCTTGAAGCATTGAAAGCTAAAACTATGGTAATTCTTCGTAATCATACACTTTGCATCAAATATCAAGTATTAAAAGTAAATTAAACCTTAAAGCCTATATAAAATTATACAATTTAGTTACGGTCCCGCAAAATTTAAAAACAAAACAGACATTTAAAAAGAAGCGCACGACAACTTAGTATAAGTAAAAATGAAGACAATTAACTAAAGAGAACACAACATTTAAATTTAATATTAACCAAATAGAGTAAACAACTAATTTCTTTTAGAAAGGATACAAAAAAAGACAGACGGAAACGTGAATATCACAAACTACAGAGAAAAATGAACAAAAAAGATTAAACTTTCTACGTATAAAAAATAGAATCAGAGAAAACATCCACTGAGAGAATGAAAGAGAGACAAAAACGAAAGAACGAGTGAACGGACAAACCTGAACATCATTACGTTCCAGGATCTGAGCGAGTTCTATCCAGGCCTCGACGTCGTCAGGCCGCTGCTCTGTCACCTTCTTCATGTGTTGCTACACACACAGAGACACATCAAAAAACAATGTTAAATGGCAATCGATAAATCAAATTATCGGCTTTTAATCAGTTTTCACTTTTCTAAAGTGAAGATTTAAAACCTTTAACCTAAGTGAACCCATAACCTTCAACCCCATTGAACCCATAACCTTTCACCAGAGTAAGCCCGTAACCTTTAACCTCATTGAATCCATAACCATCAACCCCATTGAATCCATAACCTTCAATCCCATTGAATCCATAACCTTGGGCCCCACTGAACCCGTATCATCTGAACCCAGTGAACCTATAACCTTTAATCTCAGTGAGCTCAAAATCTTCAACCCCAGCGAATTCATGACCTTTAACCCCAGCGAACACATGATCTTTGACTCCAGGAACCCATAACCTCTAACCTAAGCGAACATGACCTTTGACCCCCACTGAACTCATGACCTTTGACCCCTGTGAACCAATAACCTTCATTAAACCTGTATGGCCTAGTTTCCTTGGCCTGGGTCAGTTAGTTACCTTGGCCTGGGCCAGTTTGTCCGGGTCCTGAGACGTGGAGTAGAGAGAGCCGAGGATCTTGAGAGTCTCGTAGTTACCCGGCTGTGACTTGAGCACTTTCTCAAAGCACTGCTCGGCCTACACGCATATACATGCACGCATGCAAACATATACAGTATACACGCATACATACATGCATACATGCTTTCATACATGCATGCATGCATACATATATGTATGCATGCATACACACAGACGGAACTTATTTGAAGAACTATCAGTGTTTGGACATATGTGTTGTCCAAACACGGTAGTAAAAATTTACAATGTATAAACATATACATTATTAGCAAAGAATTGTCTTAAAAAATATATAAAATATACAAAGGAGAGTAAGACAGAAGATAAACTTGTGTTCGCCGGGTAAGGTCATACAAATTTACACAGTAAGAACATACAAAAGTACACTAAGTATCTTACACACAAGTATACAAGTTGAACACAGAAGCATCTTATTGTCTGTACACAAAAGTACAGACAAGGAAGGATACACTGATATTCTCTCAGTACTGCAATATAATTGTTGTTGTTGTTGTTGTTGTTGTTGTTGTTGTTGTCCATGCATCCTTAGATCCGTCCACGATCTAGGATCCCGCACCACCCCCGACTTGCCCCAGGGCATCCTCCCATAGCTTTAGCAGATCGGCAACTGCCACCGGGTCATTCCAGAGATCCAGTGGTTTGAGGTCAGTGGCCACTGTTGTGCAGGTAAAGACGTGTTAGGCACTACAATTTCCCAACGTACGTACATTTCAGTTATTTTAACCCTTTGACCGCCGGGGCCACATATATGTGGTTCCCAGCAGTGGTAGGATTTAGGGCCTAGACACAGATATGTGTTTCCCAGTTGCCAGCTATTGGTCTTAAAAAAGTCATTGAAAAGTATTCGGCATTCAAAGGGTTAAAGTACGTTTCAGCAGCAGCGCAGAGACGAGCACAAACGTACGTTCTCCGTGTCTCCGCGGAAGATGTACATCTGACCGAGTCCATAGAACGGAAGAATGAAGCTTGTCGACGAGAACTGAGTCGCTTGGTAGTAGTACTGAAACGCTTGGTCATAGTCACCCTGTGGATACAAATGTACATACGTACATATATACATACATACATGAACAGTTTTGCACACATACACACATAGGTCTACATACATACATGCAGTCGTGCGCACATACATAGAGGCTTACAGACATAGATGCACACACAAACACACAGGTCTACATATATGCACACATACATAGGCCTACATACATTATGTATATTGTGTACACATACATACACAGTCCTACATACATACGTGTACACTTCAACACATCGAATCGTATATACATGCATATTCATGCATGTACAGACACACACACATATACATACACACACATGTACATCCATGCGCACGCATACACACACACACACACACATACACACACACACAACTTTGGCAAGCAACAACAAAAACAAAACAATATTACAAATAACACATTACTCCTGTAAATCAATCGATCAGGTGTCGTCTTTTAAAAGAAGGTTGACAACTATTTCCTTCCACTCACTGCTGTCTTCCACATGTCTGCAGTCACCTAAATCTCTGGAATTCCCGTAACAGTAAGAAATCCGAAAATATAAAAACAGTGAGAGTGGAATAAAACCATGGAATTTGACGACGCAGTTTGGACGATTTCATAAAACCATGGAATTTGACGACGCAGTTTGGACGATTTCATAAAACCGTGGAATTTCATACGCCTTTTTTATAAGGAAGTAGTTGATAACTATAACTTGATTATTTGTCAAGTGTGTGTGTGTAGTAACTGAAAGAAAGAGTTTAAGAGACTCGTCAAAGATGTTTATCAATCTTAATGCGACGGGGACATATACATTATACAACCCAGATAGTGAAAACAACTAAACCAATCCTGTGCAGTAATATTTACAGTCAACAAAGAGGAGTCAGGGTGTGTGCAAGCGTATTACTAACAGAACTAAACCGGTCGTTGTCAAAACTAATAAACTATACAAAAAGTGGTGCGCTCCATGTGTGTGTGCGTATGTGTGTGCATGCATGCGTGCTTGTGTGTGCGTGCATGCGTTTGTGTGTGCATGAATGTATATACGTGCGTGCGTGGTGTGTGTATATGTGTGTGTGTGTGCGCCAAGTGTGGTGTGTGTGTGTGTCTGTGTGTGCATCTGTGTGCATGTAAGTGTGTGCGAATGTGTGTGTTTGTGTCTGCGTATGTGTGTGTCAATGTGTGTGTCAAGAAGAAGAAGAAGCGTATGTGTTTGTGTGCGTGTGTGGGAGTATATGTTTGTGTGTATGTGTATATTCTATGTGTGTGCGTGTGTGTGTGTGTGTGTGTGTGTGTGTGTGTGCATGTAGTACCTGTACGTGGAAGGCTCTAGCCAGTTGGAAGCAACTCTCGGCTCTCATCGCTTCGTTCTCTGTGTTGTGAAATGCGTGCAACGCCAAGTGTTGCACTTTGTTGTAGTCCTGTTGTACAGACATAAGTTACACAACGTGCAACGCAGACACAAATATATATACACAGACAGACAGAAAGACATACTTATATACAAAGACGATAGAAATGAAAATCTGCAAAAGATGCAGAAGAATGTTAACTTTTTTCATTTGTATCAAAGCTACGGACAGACAGACAAAGATACGGACAGAGAAAAAGACAGACAGACTGACATAGACAGAAAGAAACAGACAGCAAAAGATATGCACAGAGAAAGACACAGACAGAGAAAGATAGACAGAAAAAGAAACAGACAGACAAAGATACAGACAGACAAAGAAACTGAGAGAGAGAAAAATAGAGACAAAAAACAGAGAAAGATACAAACAGAGAAAGAGATACACGCTAACTAACACACTCACACATGCATTGAGACGCACATACACATACACACACACACACACACATACACACACAAAGATTGTAAACATATTATCTACAAATATACTAATCAACTTCAAGAACGAACCGATTTATAGAAGAAGTGATTGGCCAGGTGATTGAGGACCATCGGATTGGTGGCGTCTATCGAGTAAGCCTTACTTAACAGCTGCACCCCGTTCTTAACAGCCTCGGCGTTGCGCACAGGGTCCGGACCCTTACTGTTCAGCTCGAGCACCGCCAAGCCAACCAGTGCACCGACGCACCCGGCGTCTAACTGTAGGGCGCGCTCGAACGCCGCCCTACGCAAACACAGCGACAGATAACGAAAGCAATATATAGCAGCTTTTTCAAACTATCATACTCGCGTTTCGTCATTAGTATTTTTGTTAGTTAATCAGATTGTTTAAATACTGTAATTAATAGTTAATAATAACTGAGGAAGTCATGGTAATCTGTAATGAGAGAGAGAGACAGACTGCCAGACACACATACAGACAGACTGAAAGGTTAGGCAGTCAGGTAGACAAACAGACAGACAGACAAACACAACAGAAAAACACAACAGACAGGAAGAGGCACAGACAGTAATGCAGCACAATATAGAGATACAAAGTGATACATAGAGAAACAACCTAGTCTTGTCTAACCTGGCCTTGTCTAACCTAGCCTTGTCTAACCTAGCCTTGTCTAACCTAGCCTAGTCTAACCTGGCCTTGTCTAACCTGGCCTTGTCTAACCTGGCCTTGTCTAACATGGCCTTGTCTAACATGGCCTTGTCTAATCTAGCCTTGTCTAACGGAGCCTTGTCTAACCTAGGCCTTGCCTAACCAAACCTTACCTAACCTACCCTTGTCTAACCTAGCTTTGCCTAACCTATCCTTGTCTAACTTAGCCTTGTCTAACATGGCCTTGTCTAACCTAGCCTTGTCTAACCTAGCCTTGTCTAACCTGGCCTTGTCCTGTTTGCTGAGCTTCATGAAGCAATGTCCCATGCCGAGGCGCACCGACGCCGGACAGTTGGGATTGGTGCGCATGGCTTTCTTGTAGTAGGCCAAAGCCCCGCGGAAATCCTTCCTGTTGAATGCAATGCACGCTTTGCCAAGCAGACATGGTATGTTGTTTGGGCTCTGCACAAACATGCGTGCATGCACAAGATACATACACACATACAACAAACGTATACAATGTATATATGATACATACATACAACAAACATATGCATGTACATGTATGCATAAGATACATACATACATACAACAAACATATGCATGTATGCATAAGATTCATACATACACAAACATACGCAATGTATACATACATACACAGACACAAAAGCACATACGTACACAATATTTCATTACACTTACGATCGCGTTCGTCACATAGTTATTGGACATTGAAAAAACTACGAAGTATCTGAAAATGTCCTCTTCCAATTCACAGTAAAATTCCAATGAGAGATATGTTCAACTCAGGCTCTCACGAGTTTAAAAAAAAATAAAAAGTAAAGAACTTTAAGCCAAAGTCATGCTGATCTTATACCTAGTGTGTTCAGGTGTTCAATGTACACAAGATAATGAAGGTAGAAGTACAGCCTATAAGTACAACTGAGCTATAAGTACAGCTTAGAAATACTATATAAATTATAAGTTCAACTAAGCTGAAAGTACAACTCTAAAAGGAAACCATACTGTAAGTGCAACAACTTATACTGTGCTTTGAGTACATTGTACTTAGAGTTGTACTGTTGATGCTTACCTGACCAAGTACAAAGTTGAACTGTGCATCTGCCTGGTCCATCTTGTCTCCCTCCAACAGACAGAAGTACGCGCGTCCCAACAAGTGATTCTAAAACAGATAAAGCAAGCACAAACAGTTGCGCTCGTCTCACACAGACTCACAAAGAGGCTCATAAAAAGATTTTAAAAGCGACTCACAAAGAAACTCACAAAGAGACTTTCAAAAGAGGTGTGAGGATTGTAAAACAGGCAGTCCCTAGGGTCATCGCCAGATACATTCAGCAATGGAAGTCCTTGAACTACAATAACGTACACATTGTACTAAGTGTTTCGAATATGCATCATTAAAAAAACACACAATATTTATCCTTATGGTTAAAGAATCATTAACATGCCTGCCACCTGTTGGCAGCACCACTAGGACTTCTCTGCATAGATCTTTTTCTGCACATCCCGACAGACAGACGGCAATCTTCAATGTTCTTTCACCACCAATATATATAGTACACAGAATGCATTTTAGATGGTTTGCAAAAAGTTCCAGCGGTGTGTATAAAACACCAATGGTGTGCACAAAGTACCCAGAAGACCAGGTACCAGTGTTATGAACACACACACACACACACAAGTGTACAACCCAAAAGACCGAGTACCAACGGTATGCAAAAAGTATAGAATACAACAGGAGTCTGCACGCGCAGATGCATACACACACACTCACATACCCACACACACGTGCACACACACACAGAGACACGCAAACACACACGTACAGTGTACACATGTACATCCGAATGCATGCATGCACACACACACACACACTCACGCACACATATACACACCCTCACACAAGCATACACACATGTACACACACCTACTCATACAAATATAAACACGCTCACACACACGCGCTCACATGCACGCACACACGCCTGCGGTAAATACACACACACATACACATGCGCGCGCGTGTGCGTACAAATACAAACGTACACACACACGTACGTACGTACGTACCTGATCGTACATGATGATTTTATCCGCGGTGGTGTAGAGCAGCGTCGCCTGTGTGAAGAACTCCCTCTTTCTCTCCTTGCTCTTCTCACGGTGCGCCATCTGCACGTAGTGCGCAGCGAGCGAATCGAACGCAGCCATCTGGTCGCTCTCAAAGTTCTGATAGGACAGGCTGGCGTCGGTGCGCGACGACTCGAGGATCTTCACGAAGTCGTCGACCTTGCCCTGCTTGTAGTACGCAAGCTGTGGGCACAAACCGCCGCACACAAACAAATACACACACACATACACACACAAACATGCAGACACATACAAACTCATGAATGCAAGTGCACGATAAAATGAATGCACGTGCGCATTCATTTTATCAACGGTTCACTTTTGCGACATTAGGCTTATGGTTAGGGTTAGAGTTCGGATTAGGGTTAGGTTTAGCATTAGGGTGAGTTATAACTAGGGTTAGGTTTAGAGTTACGGCTATTAGATTAAACGATCATCGATAAACTGAATCGTTGATAAAGTGACACAGTATCTGAATTATATGCTTCTCACTAAGCTTATATAGGTACTGGTATTCAAAAAATACGCTCGGTAAATTACAGGTTTGTAGTAAGCTAGCTAAAGACATGTGCGCAAGTACAAGGGTTACACGAATAACACAGTCTGTAAACAAGCAGGCTTTCAACAAATTCATAGTATGCATGCCATGCATACCGTACTGTACGTACAAATAACAGTGGTAATGAATGTCTAGTAAAATTAACAACATTGTAATCAACAACCATGTAGTTCACAAACTAAAAACACGTGTGCAACACAAATACACGAATAACATGTGTAGTAAACCAACAATTTTTGTAGTAGAATTAGCTAAGCTACGCACACATACACGTATAACTAACATACCGATAATCAGTTTGGCATATATAACATGTCTTGTAAGTGTGTGCATACATGCGTACACTTAAGCACTACAAGATTTTATTAACTAAGTGTGATTAATTCTTATATGTGCACTACGCGGTTGTTTGTATATACATTGCTAGCGTATTATTTACGTTTACTGTCAACAACTTAGCAAGAACATTAACATATAGAAATTTGACAATCCAGCATGCACCAACTTGGATGTTGCTTGCAACATGTTGGATTGCATACGACATAAAAAATGTTGCATGCTGAATTGTTAGATTGAATGCAATATCCAACACGCAATACGCAACAGCCAACAAAGTTAATTTCCAGTGATTAGCTACCACTTATTTCTAAAACATATAACAATATGCTAGCCATAACTCTTGCCAGATATTACTCGACAACATTTAGTTTTAAATCAAGTAACTAGTTATTAATACTTAGGAAACAGTTGAATATCAGCAGACGGAAGTTGTGAAGAAATAAGATAACTAACACTTGAACAAATAAGCGCAAAGCTTGCATGACAAAAACACAAGCACACACACTCGCACACACATGAAGATTGTCACACTCGCTAATTTGAATACCGTATGCAACGTGCGTACTTACAGCAAGCGCAACCCAGTTATTCATTGGTGCGTGTTCTTGTCGGAGGATCGTCAGAACTTCTTCCCCCTCCGGCAGCTGCTCCAGGTCGAGTTCAATGACCTGCACACGTCATAATACAAAAACAAAACATTAGCCGTTAAACAATAGTTTTTTTTATGAATTTTACAAAAAGAGAGAAATTAGATTAGTGGCAACCAACAAGACACAATAAAAAACAAAAGCAGCAAATATGTATTATAATGTATACAAATATGTATTCAATGAATCAGTGCATTTCAATACAGCACAAGAAAGCTGAATAAGTCTAGATAACCATATCAATGAGTAAATTATATGAATCCGACATGAATCCGACATTACATTAACGTCAAATTAAAGTAAACATATACCGTAAATAAACGAGTTGTCGGTATCTAGTGAGCAATGGAGTGTAACCTTTCTTGCAACTGTTTACGGTTTCAATTAAGTATCAACAACGACGTTGTTATATATTATCATGAAAGCTATTTTGAATGTTCAAATAAATTTCACATTAAACTTTATGACATAATTTGTATCATAAGTTCTTTGTTGTAAGGTTATTCTTCAGAGAAGGTGCATGCATGCATTTTAGGGCTAGGGTGACTATCTTCACTCTAGCCCTAACCCTAACTAACTCTAACCCTAAAATGCATGCATCTGATCCTAGCCCTAACCATAATTAACACTAACCATAAAATGTTAAAATGCATAAACCTTCACTAAAAGATAACCCATTTAGTACATCTTTATGACTTAGATCTATTAATGAGTCACTAGAGACTTTAGCATTCAATAGTGGCAGAGAGAAAAATGACAAAGTCCGAATCATAATTACGATTAAAAACCATCGCGTTACAATTGAAGTAACGAGTGTAAAACTTGAGCAAGCATGAAATATAACTTAGTACAAATTGTACGCATTACAGCAAGTAACTTCTTACGGGGTGAGGAAAAATTCACAGAGCATAGTTGATTTTTAGGTTAGTTAAAGGCAGTGGGTATAAAATTATTTGAGGGAGCGCTGACGCCGATCTCGCAAGTCACCCAAAAAACCTGTCGCGAGGGAGGGGGGGGGGGGTGGCGCCTGTCGCAAAATCAGCCAAAAAAAC
>JAQFZK010000429.1:0-10958 GCA_034695905.1 Fridericia nemoralis | reverse complement strand
TTGAAAATCATGAACTTAAAGAGGGAAGAGGCCCTGGACAGAGATGAATGGCGTAAGAAAATTTATGGGGGAAACGTATAACCTGTGCTTGCGCAGAGAAAGCAACGCTAAACTGTTGATGATGAACAGCAATAGCAGTAAAGTTTAGTCAGTTACAATGCGCTATAACAGTCAACATATCCTGTCTGGCCTGATAGTAATATGCCTCGGGCAGATGCAGCATTTCGACACTGGACCGCCAATGAGTCTTTGCAGCAGGAAGTGTATAAAAATGAATTTTCTGTTTATTTCAAAATAAAAATATAAAAATATTGTAAAAAACAAAGATACACACTTAAGTGCTTTTAAGCTACTGGTAGTTCAAATGAAAATCAATATTTTTCTATAAAAAAATACCAATTGTTGCAAATATAAAAGAATCGTAAATACCAGGTAGCTTTGGTACTTAAGCAAATGATTCAGACGTTGCCGATGTCTGTTTCTCCTCAAAGCCTGTCTGATTCTCTCACGAAGTAATTCTGATGATAACTCCTTGTAGTCAGAATAGTTTCGTTCCATATCGCCTGATCTATTGCACTCCAAACTTCTTTCTGAATTGATACCAAAAAGAAAATATAGCCATAAAACCGAAACTAGCTAAAAAAATCCCTAGATATTAGTGTATAAAAAAGCAAGTCAATAAAATAATTAAACAATAATATGATCACTTAGCAGAAAGTATCAAGTTACGCTACCAGTATTGCATATCTTATGTAAATTTGTCAATGTGTCTTAAGTAACCTTTTGAGCTCAATGAGGCAACAGTGAATATATCTGGATTGACTCAGGATTCACCCTCCTTCAGAAAGTGAATCCTGAGTGTTTTATTTATGTTATAGTAGTAGTAAGATTGTTTGTTTTGGCAATAATTTGTTCATACAAAGATTCACCACACTAAAGTCCTTTAAAATATAAACTTGGTATCATAATCACAGAATTGAGCCTATCTATTACGAAATTCTTTTATATCCGCAAGCATAACTGTGTACTCCGTTGCACTGAAGTATCGCTTGTCGGCGCAGGCTGAGAGTGATGTTTTGTAGCTGCATGCAGAGCAAAAGCAAAAAAGAAACTAACATCCACACCAGCCTCATATACTAATTTGCATATTAGTATCATCGATGAGACATAAATCAACAAAACAATTACTATGCAAATTAGTACATGGATGAGACAAAAATGCAGAGTAAAAACTAAAAATGTGCATATTAGTATCATCGATACGACAAAAATGAACAAAACAATTAATGTGAAATTAGTATCATTGATAAGACAAAAATGCAAAGAACTTTAATATGCAAATTAATATCCTCAACGAGAAAAAAATGCAAAGAATAAAAAATAAAAAATTGCATATTAGTATCATCGAGGAGACAAAAATAAATTGAACAATTCATGTGCAAATTAGTATCATCGATGATACAAAAATGCAAGGAAAAAAAATACAATTAGTATCATAGATGAGATAAAAATAAAGAAATAAAAATTAATATGCAATTAGTCTCATCAGTGAGACAAAAAGTAACAGATTAATTAAATCATTTATTTATTTAATATAATAGATAAACCAGATTCTGCAATGACGGCGAAAGCTAAAGAGTATCTCAACAGAAAAAAAGAATAGTCTAAATATAAAGTAACTAAATTGAAAAGGATTGCTGCTATCCTGTCAGGTCTTTCTTTGTTATCCATATTTATAATTTCTACTTTGTCTATTGTTTCCGGTGTACTGACTGCTCTCGCGACTAAATTTTATCTAGAAAATAAAAAGATAGAACTTAACAAATTAACTGAAAAACTTAATAAAATTCAAGAGAAAATTAATATGCATTTTTTTTCAATGACGGGTAACTTCTTAAACGCGGACCTTCAGCAAATAGTAGAAGAATATTTAATTGTATAACTTAATAAGAAAAGTTACAATTTTTTTTAGTTTGATGTCAACACTAGAGAGCTTAACAATCGATCTAACAAACTACTTATAAAATATAGAAATCCCAGATCTATTAAAAGTATTTTTTTTGTATTAATAATTCTAATTCAGTATCTGATCGATTAGGATCAAACTATCGACTTTTTGCATTTATAAAACAGTGGTATCTTTTTTGAATCCTCTCCTCAGGAGTTGGTTGCAACTGAACTTGCTGCAATAAGCAACCTCTTTAACTATTTGAATATATATATCTGGTAGGTTTTGTATAATTTTAAATCATTTCTACTTTTAAATCTGTGAATACTATACAATGGCTTACTGCTTCCGATATAACTTCTTCATCTGCAAATATTTGTGAAAATTCAACACTTAGCCCAGACAAATTTCTTATAAATTTTTTTTTATATTATATTAGTGTAATATCATTCCCATAATTGTTAATCAACTCTGAAACAGAATTTCCTTTTTTTTCAACCGTTTGTGCTGGTATATAATCTTTTTGGATGAAAATTTGCAAATATACTCTGTTGAAAGCATCAAGTGATTGCATGGGATTTGTGAGGTTTGTTATTATAAATCCATTCATGTCTAAGTTTTCTTGTATATTTCTGTGAAGCTTGATTGTAAGTTTTTCATCTAATGCTGAACATTTGAATTTACATATTTGAGTATACCTATTTTGACTCTTCATCGCGGGAATCCTGCACGCAATCAATTTTGTATCTACCATATAAATATTCTCAACCATTTCAAACCAACCAAATCAATCTTGTATCTAACTCACCTACTTCAGTACATATCCTTTTAGTGTACCATTAAAGGATAAAAAAGAGAAACTGTTACTTTAGCATTTAGGCATATTTGGCTGATGCAGGTAAAGAATTTTATAATAAAAATATGGATGAGTGGTTGAAAGAAAACTACATAATCAGATATTCAACTCATGGGGAACACAAGTCAGTCGCTGTTGACATATTTAATCAAACTCTGAAAGAAATTATCTGAAAGAGATTTACAGCGGAAAATAGCAGAAACTGGATTGATATGATAGATAAATTAGTGAATGATTATAACAACAAATTTCATTCTACTATTGGAATGTCTCCAGCTAAAGCTTCTCTAAAGATAGATCTGCATAAGTTATTCAAAATATTCTTGTCACGACATAAAGCAAGTTCAAATTTAAAGTTGGAGATCGAATAAGAATTAGTAGAATAAAAGGTATGTTTAAAAAGGGATATCTTCCAAATTGGTCAGAAAAAAGATTTACTGTTGATAAGGTTCAGAAAACAATTCCGGTTAGCTACATTTTAAAAGACTTATAAGATAAAATAATTAAAGGTAGTTTTTATAATCAAGAATTACAAAAAATTGGGCAAGAAGTTTATTGAATTGAAAATATTATTAGAAAAGAGAAAGTTGATGAAGTTGAGAATGCTTTAGTTCAATTTGAGTGATATAATGAAAATCTATAACAAATATATAATTTTCCTTTGAAAGATTTAGAAAAAATAACTTAAAGAAATTGTAATTACACAGTAAATGAGCAACGTTGTAAAATTCTAAACACTTGCACTCAATCAGCAATATCAAGTAAACTCTTTCTCTGAACCATTCAGTATAAAATTTGGTAAATGTAAGATTTTCATTGTTTCTAAAGCAGAGTCAAATGAGACATTTGAATTGTATGCAACAAATCTGCTATTTTAATATATCAAAGAAAGAGAATCACTAAAAACGTTAAATTCATTGTAAACGAAAAAGATGAAACTAAATGTCTTATTCATTGAAAGTTTAGTCATGAACGAAAGTTTATTTGTCTGAAGTCATTATATATCATTATGAGGATATATAATTAAAATTACTTCAAGAAAATCAAATCCTATGAATAATGGATGGTCCAAGACATAAACAGGGTGTAATGTATAAAAACGATGAAGATCGTCATAAAGGATATATTGCCGCACAGAAGAGACTTCGTGAGAAACCATGGACATGCGAGTTTTGTCATAAAATGATGAGAAGATCAAACAAGGTAAACCACGAGAGAACCATAGCTCATCAGAGAAAAGTAAATCCCAGATGCAGTGATGGCGAATAATTATACATCATTTCGTGATATATAATAATGGACATGGTAATATTAAAATACATCATTTCGTGATATATAATAATGGACATATGTAATATTAAAATGGCTTAAAAGAAACGATTAATTATATGATGGATGAAAATGATGAGAAAATAAAACTATACTATGCTAAATTAAACACTGCAAAAAGCGCTTTACAACTATTTTTTAGTATACTATACAAACAGTATTCTGTTTCTACATATATACTATATTTTCTAAATAATTATAACGCTCAAATTCATTTCAAATTCAAATCACAATTTATTTTATTTTGCTGCATCCGCTGTTCTTATTGCTTCGTTTCTTTTATTTGATTTTATCCCACTGTTCATATTTTGTATTTTATAACACACTAATCAGTAATTTTAAGAATTTTATATTTCAATTGACATTTAATTGATAATTGATTAATACTTAGATTAAATGACTGTGCTGGTTTTTTACACATTTTGCACTTATGTAATTATCCATTGTTTGTATTTAATTGTATCACATGTATTGTATTGGTGTACTATGCTAAATTCAGAAAAACCGAACCACGTCGCCATATCTATAATAAACTCGATAACAGTTTTATTAAGCCTAGTAGAGAGATACAGACTGCATTGAAAAATTCTCTTGTTACTCCTGATTCAACAGTTGCTAGTCAATCAGATCCAATAATTCAGATGCAGAAACTTTATCAAAGAATACATTATTTGATAGAGAAATCATTGAAGTAATTAAATGGAGTTAAGTTTAATTTTGTATTTGAGTCTGTGTTTTTCAAGCAAGAAGGAAGTGATAAACTAAAAATTTCTTCTCCGATTTTTATATCTTCGAAAGCATCATCATCAACAGTTTAGCGTCGCTTTCTCTGTACAAGCACAGGTTGCACGCTTCCCCCAAAAATTTCCCTACGCCATTCATCTCTGTCCAGGGCCTCTTCCCTCTTAAGTTCATGATTTTCAAGTCATTCTTTACACAGTGTTCCCATGTCTTTCGGCCACTTTCAAGCCCTATCCTTACATTCTGCATGCCCTTGCCCAATCAGTTTCTGCCTTCCTTCTCGATGGCCAAACCACTTCAATCTTCGTCTTTAACACAATCAGCAATACTTTCAATAAAAAGATGCTCTCTTAATTTCAGATTCAATCCTATCCTATAGTGTCACCCCACGCATCCATCTCACAATGCCATTTTCTGTCCACTCAATGCGTTCCTTATCCTCACCCCCAACGGCCAAGTCTCACTACCATACAACATCATAATACGCACTGAGATGTCATAGATTTTTCCTTTTACATGCAAGGATAGCTTTCTCGCTGTTTGAAACGGAATGAGTTCCCTGACCTTAGCCCATGCACACCTAATTTGAGGTCCCCGATGACATCTCTGGATGTCGAAACGGACTTTAAACTCAATTTATTATTATTATTATAATTCGCATTCTGACTGCCTCCTCTGCTCCGCCATTTGATCCCAACATATCCCCTAGATAACAAAATTCTTTCACCTCTCTAACTCTTCTCCTTGGCTCAGCATAGTGCTCTCCTTCTTCTTCATCTTTTGGGGCACAGCATTTCCATTACATCTGTCACAAACAAATTTCTTACCCTCCTTCAGTTTATCTTTCACTCCACTGCATTTCTTATGTGTCCACTTATTGCACGTCTGGCACAGTATCGAGTTTTTGCTACTCCCTTGCCACAAATACTGCAGGGATATTTTCCAGTCTTAACACCGACTTCAGTTGCATCAATCAGGCATTTCATCACTTTTGATTTAGCTATATTTACTTACAATCTATATATAATTTAGCTATATTTACGTACAATCTGATTTTCTTTTATTGAAGCTTTCTGCTTTTTGATTTAGTCATCTCCTGTAGTGTCGTGATATTTGAATGTTTTTTCTTATTGCTATGTTGATGGCCAATATTGTTTATGTTTTCAGTGATTTCTTGTAAAATTAGGTTTTCAGAGTTTTAAAAATGGGAAATAACACGAAAAGATTTTTAATGCTTCCTAAACTTAAATCTTTGCCTGGGTTACAAATGGAGATGATGTCTTCAAGTTTCCATATCTCTAGAATTTTATTGTGATTTTTCATGAACATTGTAAACTCAGCTTAAGTAGTGAGATCCAGATGCTTGAGGCGATTAATATTAAATATATCTGGTCTCAAGGACATATTCAGTTGTTTCAGATATAAGTTTTCCACAATAGATGAGCCAAAACGAAAACGAACTAGATGAGACAATCTTAAATAAGTTCGGAATGTAAAAGTTTCTGCAGCCTGGAATCTGACGACGTGGCAGACAGAAGTTGAGACTCCATTTGAATGGCCAGGGCTTGGTAGAGAATGGCCACTGTTTGCCATTCAGTGTTGTAAGCCACGGCGCACCCTAGGCAACACGAGATGAAACATTAACCGACAAGTTTCTCCCCTTTTGTCAGTGTGTTGTGTTGCAGATTTTATCTCATCCACTACAATACTACTGTAGATAAATCCACAGATTGTGTATCAATCGCCTGTTTCATTTCACTCGTTGGTTATTGTTGAAAGGAATGGTGCAGCTTCAGAACAAGCAGTCCATCAGCGATGAGTTAGCATCAGTTGAAGTACGCTTGATACCAGCAATTAGCATTGGCTTATAATAAAAAATAATAATCTCTTATTATTTGAAAACTTATTGAGAATTACAACAAAGATGAAGCCTTCTTTTACCTCGTCACAATGCAGGAAGCGCGAGATGAAGATCTAGCACAAGACATGTTGAATTATGTATCAAACTGGAATGACTGTGTGAACGCTGATCACAATTGGCTACTAAAAATTTGTACTGTTTAATTCAATAATATCAAAACAACTTGCAGAGGTTAATAATAACATTAACATTGATAAAAAGAAATCAAATACTGTAGGCGTTAAGAACTTATTGCCTATAAATTTCAGGTAGCCCTGTTAAACAGGGAAGTGTGATTTTACTATTACTTCTACAGTACTATTTTAATCCTTTTTATCAAACATTTTTGCATACCATGCCTGGAATGAGTTAATTGTATTTGCATTTATGTTTTCATTTAACTTTTGGAGTAGTATTTTATTGTATCAGGTGTAATTTATTTGCATCAAATAGCTTCACAGGCCTTTTGTTATTGTGCTAACCGTTTTCCAAAAGATGCGGTTGTGCCAGGAAGGGCATCCGGCGTAAAACAAGCCATGTGCATCTAATGCACACGGTGCTTCCAAAACCCCACAATGGAGACGAAAAGATAAGAAAACGTTTAGTCGATGCGGGCCCAGGACCATCGATGTAAGACTATGGACACGGTCTTGGGGCGAACCTCGGACCAGGGCTGTCTGGCGATCAGAGGTGCAGTACGGAGCTGAAACCCGGGCCCGTACTGGCTGGTGACCGGGGTTGTGAGGTGAGAGGACTGAGGGTAGGGTCTGTGAATGTAGACTCAATGAGTAAGAGGAGTGGGGGAAGTGGTTGATATGGTGGGCAGAAGAAGACTGGACTTCTGTTGTCTTCAAGAGATTACAAGGCGGGGTGAGAGTACAAGGATTATGAGTGCAGAGGATCATAAATATAAATTCTTTTGAAAAGGAGACAAAAGTGAAAGTGGCGGTGTGGGCGTGTTAATGGCTGAGAGATGGGTTAAAAATGTGATTGAAGTGAAGATGGGGAAGATAATAGTAGTCAGGATCATGATTGGTAAGATGGTGGTCAATGTAGTCTCGGTGTATGCCCCCCAGGTGGGTAGGCCAGAGGAAGAAAAGTCAAAGTTCTGGACTGATTTCATGACGGGTTCTAACCAGAATAAGGAAGGAAGAATTCATAGTTGTGGGTGGGGACTTGAATTGCCTGAAAAGGGCTGAAAAGGTAGGGAGATGGAAGGCTTTCAAGGCGCTCATAGAGGACACGGCTATGGTGAAAGAAACAAAGAGGGTGAAAAGTTCCTAGAGATAGCTGACGCAACTGGGATGTTAGTAGCAAACATGTTGTTCAAAAAGGGCGACTCCAAAAACGTTATATACGAATCAGGTGGCGCAAAGACAGTGGTGGATTACCTGCTGGTGAGAGCTGAGGATCGCAAGATGGTGACAGATTTGAAAGTAATTCCAGGTGAAGCTTGTCTCACCCAGCATCAGCTTCTAGTGATGAGTCTAAATATCGATAAGAAATCTAATAAGGGGGCATCATTGTTCAGTAGCAGGCAAAAATCGGTCGATTCTTTTTGCTTTTCACTCAGAATATATCTGTGAATAAGCCAGTTTTCCATCAACCCTGTAGTTTAAACGGCTCACTTCTTCCGCAGAAATCCATTGATTTACATCAGACCATGACGGAATCTTTTATGTTTGATCCCCAAAGTTCGACTGCCATCGCTGTAGATATTCTTCTCGTAATAAGAGTTGACGTGAAGAAAGAATGAAGAGCTTTATAACTCTGGATAACGTACCACACAACAAGATGAATACTGCATGCCACACAGAACTTAATATCGGTAAACCTCTGAAAATCTACTGTTTTACATCAACTGATGTTCCACACTTCGAAAATGTCTGTGGAACTACTTTGCAGAAAACGTCAGGACAACAGCCATATTCAGCCACTATAAGAATCGTCTTGTCTGAAACAGTCATCTGACGGTTTCTTTTCACGATAACAACAACCATCACTGGTGTCGGTGTCTAATCGGAACATTATCCTTGTCAGATAACAACAATTGCTTGTGGCGGAATCTAATTTGAGGAACAACACTATCAAGGACATCAACAATCGAAGCATTCGGTCGCACACCACATCCGATTCTAATGATCTTTAACAAGTATCTTGCTAAGAAGCAGTCTTCACTACTTGGAGAAGTATATGAGCATCCACGTCACTACCACGCATTACCACACACCATGCGGGCATGAGGTGATATGAGCCACGAATTATCAATATAATAAAACAAACTTTAACGTAATTCTTCATAACTTTTAGTGTAATTATCTAAAGGAGCAAGAAGCTTGAAGCTTCCTATAACTATCCTCATACAACCATCCCCCAACCGTGTTATTAACCTGGATCACCTCATGCCCGCATGGTGTGTGGTAATGCGTGGTAGTGACGTGGATGTTAAGTGAGCGATACACCATAACATTAAGACAATTTTTTAAAACAATTTTCGACAACATTCCCCAAGTCTAAATATTTAGGGATTTTATTTATGGATTTACGTATGTTTTCCTACTCATAGATCGATAACTAAATATATACATAACTAGACATACAGCTGTAAAGTGATAACATTGTATACACATGTGTATGTCTGAAAAATTTACAAACTATACATAATTAGGTTATGCTATGCATAATTAACTATGCATAATTAATTCGCTTATGTACATAAACATGTACATACGTTTAAGAATCATATCTCTTCCATGTCTTTAGCATGAAAATAGACACGTATTTCTCTGAGGTTTCTAAACAGAAACTTAGATATATTTGTGCGTATATACACCCAAATACATATACATACTAATACATTTCTATGTCTGTGCACGGAAATATACTTACGCATGTTCTGTTACTAAATATCTTAATACGACGATACTGATTGTACGTTTATACTTTGTGTTTTCACAAAAGTACGTTCTTAATTTTTTCGAAATATAACATTGTCTCAAATTCTCAACAAAAATGTTAAGGACCTGGTGGTGTCTGCATTGCGTTCATGCGTTTGTGTATCTAAGAATATACATTTCAGAATAAATATTTGTCTGCTTCATATATCACAAAAAACGGACAATAAACACAGAAGACATAAGAAGCTTAGCTAACTATCATACAATTCTAAATTAAAATCTTAAGTAGCTAAATTACGAGTTAAACAACCCAGGTTTTCTATCTTATTATTACTATTTTTATTACGTATTACTTTTTTTTATAAGCATACAGTTTTAACATAACTTTTATGTTTACTGGACATACAAATGTGTAATATTTTGGTTTATTATTTCACCACTCTTATCTACCACTGTTTCAGTTATATTTATGTATAATTATATATTTCACGTGTTCATAGTATAACACGGTCAACAGTTTATTTGTTATTTCTTAATGTCATAATGTATATGTTTACTATTGCATAACTTATTATTAACATTTAAAGTCAAACTATTCCTTCATAGAGTCAAAAGTTAGTCCTATAAAGGGGTGCCAGTGGTTTACTTCTGCATATACGGGGGGGAGGGGGGTAAAAAAAACGGCCCTCTTGTTATATCCACAATAATTTTTTGAACTTACAAAATATTGTCATATACATTATATACTATATTTCCTGAAAGATCATTCAATTATCTTTACTTTGACACTAAAATCATAAGTCTGCGCTGCACCATTCAAAATCTACAGCGTTTCTTTGGAACCACCCCAAAACATACAAAAACACAATGGAAAAATAACATGGTAAAACTTTTTTAATCACTTTAAGAAATATGTTTAAATAATCAACAATTTCAAAATTAAAAGTTTTAATCACTTTTATAGATAATCTATCATCTGCTGACAACATTGTGACTGTCTGTTTATCCCTACCCTGAAATTATTGCTTTGATTGATAAACAATGCATAACGTCAATGACGTCTCATTTTGTTTTTGTTTGTTTTGGGGTCGTTCCAAAGAAACACTGTAGCATTTGAATGGTACATCGCAGACATATCATTTTAGTGTCAAATAAAAGATAATTGAATGGTTTTTCTGGAAATGTAGTGTATACGACAATATTACATAGTATTCCCCAAATCTGGAAACTTGCTAAGGTTATACCAATACCCAAACCGAACAAAGATCATGGCACAGGATCCTCATA
>JAQFZK010000428.1:0-10963 GCA_034695905.1 Fridericia nemoralis | reverse complement strand
GGAGCGGCCGACAATAGCATCTGATTAGGGGGGGGGGGGGTAGCAACCGGCGAAAATACCTGATGAGCGGGGAAGGTGAAACACCCGATATGAATATTTAGATTTTTTCTAAACAGAGAGGGGCCCACTTTAGAGAGAGCCTTATTTTTTGCTAGAGAAGGGGGTGGACCTACCCTCCTACTTAAAGCAAAGAGCCAACTTCGTCGGTAAAACAAAAAAGAATACAGGCTAAAGTGAAAAAAAACTAAAATCTGCAATCTTTTCGTTTTTCATAAAATTTTGCAATCTTAAATAACTGAATATTTTAAAAATACGATGTAATACTCTGCTGAGATGTCTCCAAAACAACACACTTTTGTCTCCATAACAAACTGTTTTAGTGATAAATCTCAAGTAATCATCTCAATAACTAACGACAGCTAACAACAGCTTACCTCTATTTGATGTTTATTGTATCAAATACATTGCAGTTTACACCTGTTATCAAACGGATGTCATTGATACAACTACATTTAACAACTTCCTATTCATATTGCAATGTAGCTTTACCATGATTAGCAAATTACCTTATATAACTGATACAAACATAGATATTTAATGTAACTAAATATAGAAAGTTTTCAACATTAATAAATAATTAAGAAATCAAAGTGATCACTTAATCAATCAAGTAAAAGTAAAGTAAAGTAAGTATTTATTACAGAGGCCCGCTTCTCAGGAAACTCGGATTAGGAGTAACATGATCCTAATTTTTTAATCCAACAATAATTGATAAAATATATACAAATGGCATTGAAAGCTAAACAACTGCAGCAACATTTTAGGATCTAAAGTAAAAAATGTGAAATGTACCAGTTTTGAACAAACTGAATGTAGTGTTTCAGTAGCACTTAGAAAACAGATAAACAAATAGCGACAGTTATAGAAAAGAGACTGTTACAACACAAAGCGTGCTTAATGCCTTTCAGACACCGGTACACCAAACAGTAATCGTAGATCATCCAGGCTCAATTTTGTGTTTACTGATGCCGACCTGAAACACAACAATATTACATGAAAATTAACGATCATAAAAAACGATTCAAGTCTTATACTACGTACAATACATATGGTGATCATAACAAAAAGCTCGAAACTCTACAAGCCTTGAAATTAAATATTAATTATATTTTTAATTTCGTAGGTAAAGTGAAATATTGAGTTAGCAATAGCCTTTAAGTAAATTTAATTAATACCATAATTAATCAATAATTAATAACTTGTACTTTTATATGGTGGAACAAATAAGTATATATAATACAATAATAGTATTTTAATATATGTCATAATTTAAACACTGTCCACATTCAAAACACCACAGAAAGTAATTGACCTCAGTCAGACTTCACTAGATCTAGAAAACTGCTGATTAACTGATTACAAATTACCAAATAAACAGCTACAACTAAGAAAAATAAAAAGGTTTAAAAATAAATGTTACCAGCAATAAATCAGTTTAATTTGTTGACAATCCATAGCAACAGTTCATGCAATATACTACACTCGTATGTTTCTTTCTCTGTAACTGTAGTACTTTTTAATATATTAGATGTACAAAATGTGAGCCTAATCTCGATTTCAATGAGATTCCTGCTTCATAATGATTTCTTAGCTCAGATATGGTTTCTTTCAGTTTTAAAGATACAAATTATATTGTGCACACATTGCACATCTGTAACTACTCTTAATTGTTTGTGTCAAAATTATAAATATACAAATTTTAAAAATTTAATTGCATGAATATACTATACTGTATGAATATTCATAAGAGTGTTCACAACTAATTTTAATCACTGCTATGCCGAGAACAACTTTCAATTTATTTCAAACAACTGAAATTTATTCTCTTCAGATCAAAATCTTTTTACAGTGACACAGTACATTTCAAACATAGACTAATATACAATACATATAGCTTGCTATACAATACATACAGCCTGATATGCAATACACACAGCCTGTTATACAATACATACAGCCTGTTCAACAATATACAACCTGCTACACAATAGTCTGCTATACAATACACATAGCCTGGTATATAATACATACAGTCAATTAAAAAATACATCTAGCCTGTTATACAATACTTATAGCGTGCTATGTATAATACGGTCGCAAGTTGGAGTATGTGTGAATACAAGCTATCACGCACAACTTCAAATATAGCAACAAATTAAACTCATACAAACGTTGTGCTAAGACCATTGAAAATAAGTAAGGCAACAAGTTGAGAAAACTAACCCTGACAGGATGTCACTGGCCAGACACATTTTCTTCTTCTGTAGATCAAAGATCTTCTGCTCTACTGTATCCAAGCAAATGAACCTTGGACAAAAAAACAGGATCAGTTTCAGTCACTTTACTTCTATCTCTCACTCGTCTCTCTTTTCTCCATCCATGTGTAAGTATATATGTCTACCCCTCTCTCATTATCCATCTATCTCTCTGCTTTTATAAAGCAAAATCTAACAGCATGGAAACTACGTCACTACGTTTCGATATTAACTCCAACCCAGTTATTTAAGATGTAGCTGTTCAACTACACGACATGAACGTCAGTGTGCAAAACAGACAAGAATTTATTACACTTTCATTTATATATAAAATACATTACTCAAACTGAAATAATAAATAACTAACTCAATAACATTATAAAAATAACTCGTAAAAATTTATCGGAAGAATTTAAACTATATATCTCTCTCTCTGTTTAGGCTTCCGCAACTTGTATGCACTGCCTAGATTTTTTTTGCTACCATTCGATCCCACCACTCTCTATCGTCCGCTAACTGTCTGATGTCGGGGTTTAAATTCAACTATATAGTTAATCAATCTAAGCAGAAGACATTCAATAAACGGTCATCTTTAATGTCTGCAATGAAATACTCACCGGTGAATGAAAACGTCCTTTGTCTGACCAACTCTGTAGATACGATCAAATGCTTGCAACTCCAGAGCAGGATTCCTATCAACAATCAGCATCACAACAGGTTCAACATTATAATGCAATCCCTGAGTCACTTACAACAATCGATGCAAAGAAGTCAATTGCTGAAGGAAGAATCATAGATATTATATGCTGTCACTCCAAAGACATAACGATGAAACTGCAGCAACTTAAAAGAATGAAAGAAAAAGTGTAACTAAAAGCAAATCAGCTACTGTATTCCTACAAAAAAAGTTGACACTACACAATATCGTACCCACCCAATTACAGATGACAGTGTTTAACTTTTCATTATATCACAGAATGTTCTAATTGAGGTTAGTATTACTATCGCCTGCTGAAAAAACATCACTGAATAATAAGTTGAAAAAAGTTGCCCTGGCTAAATTATATATTGTTATGAATAATACAAAATCTGCAAATGATACAGTTGGTAATAACAGCAAAGTATACATAAAAGCAAACATGAAAAAGATAGTAATGATTATTTAATATCGTAATCCTAACACTCCGCACAGTGTGTAAGACAATCCTAACTACCACAACATGGCTGGTAATGCAAACAGCACAGCACAGTAATGTACGCACACTGTACAGTAATGTACACACACTGTACAGTAATGTACACACACTGTACAGTAATGTACACACACTGTACAGTAATGTGCACACACTGTACAGTAATGTACACACACTGTACAGTAATGTACACACACTGTAGAGTAATGTACATACACAGCACAGTAGAGTAATGGAAGAGGAGTTTGACTGCTCATGTTTACCAGTGCATGTCAACCATGAAGAGGTGATTGCCTCCAATCAAGTTCAAGCCAACACCACCGGCTTTTAATGACACCAACATAACCTTACAATGAATGCAAATACACTCGCATATAGCACACAGATACACATAAATACACACACAGATACACTGACACATACACATGACGCACGCGCAAGCACACACACACACACAAACACACACACCCATCCCCACCTACACACACAACATACAACACACACACGCAAACACTTAGATGTATAACGGATGTTTGTAACACACAATATTCAAAGATTCAAAGAAGATAATTTCACAGATTACTGCACAAAATTGCACTTAATTATTAATAAGCTCACTTCCAACAAAAACCATACCAAAAATGCACCACGACTTATCAAACATTAACAGATGCTATTCACGGACGTTATGATCAGAATACTTCGAGACAAGCAAGTTTATAAACACCCTGTTTAAAAAGAGCTACCTCAGGTCCAGAAGGATCACAGTTGAAAGCCTCGACGAGATCGGCTCGTTGTTTTGCCGGCACAGATCCACGAATGTTGGCACAACGGTATCCTGCAGCACGCAGGTGATGTTCTATGACATCAAGCATCTTAGTCCACTGCGATACGATGACACTAGTAACAATTACACACACAGTCGTCTTATTTTTACTATCTTCCAAAAATGTTGATACCTCTGCATCAAAATAATTGTCATAACATGTCTTCAATTGGCTGACAATTTCTATGCACTAAATTTTTCTCTAATAATAGCAATGCTAAAAAATAACAGTAATTGGAATGCAATGTAAGAAGAACTATATGCCTATATTTATGGAAAAGTATATGCGAGTGTATGAGATTGATTTGTGACAGAAAGTACATAAGCACAATGCTTTGTTTCAAATATACTTGAAGCTATCGAGACATGTAAAAACTAGCAGTTTTTTACAATTCTAAAGTCCATTCAGAACAGATAATATTAATGTCGTTTCATATAGCAAATTACGTTATACTCGCCTGTTACATATGATAAATTACATATGTTATACCCACCTGTTACATAGGCTAAATTACACAGGTTATACCCACCTGTTACACAGGTTAAATTACGCATGTTATACTAACCTGTTACATAGGTTAAATTACACATGTTTATACCTGCCTGTTACTTAGGGTAAATGACACATGTTATACCTGCCTGTTACTTAGGCTAAATTACACGTTATACCCATCTATTACACAGGTTAAATTACACATGTTATACCAACCTATTACATAGGGTAAATTACACATATTTATACCTGCCTGTTACAAAGGGTAAATTACACAAGTAATACACATGTTATACCCACCTGTTACATATGATAAATTACACATGTTATACCCACCTGTTACATATCATAAATTACACATGTTACATCTCCTTGTTACATAGAATACATTACACATGTTATGCCAACCTGTTACATAGGGTCAATTACACATGAAATACCCACCTGTTACATAGGTTAAAATACATGCTATACCAGCCTATTTTTCATAACATATAAAAAATGGCTAGCATTACATTAGCATCGAAAAAGAGCAGGTATTTCAATACTGGCAGAAATAACAGATATTACAACTTTGAAAACAGAATGTACAGCAAAAAAATATTTCATCATAGCAACCTTTTCGATGGAGCATCATCATCGTCCGATTGCTGTCGAACTTTACCCAGTATCTTTAGCAGTTCTTTGATCTTTACAAATTTCATCAAAAATTATAAGTGTAAATTAAGTTTTCATCATATTAGTCAAACATGTAGCACTAAATTCATTTAATATTTTAACGAGAGTAGCCACTAATTTTCAAACTAAACAGTAACAATAATAAAGTTATAAATTCATTGCTTTTATAATAACTAATTTTGCTACTGCAAAATCATCAAACCAAATACAAATTTTTAATCAAATAACAGATGCTAAATCACATGATCACCCTAACTTTGAATATACTATAAGTGCAATGCAGGATTTCCATATATGAAAAGCAACACTACTACTGTAATGGGAATAAACAAAAGAACAATAATAGTTATAAATATATTAAAAGCAACAACAACACCTGACAACCATTGTACTCAGAACCTTATCGACATAAAATCTGTACTCAAAATTAAACATTTTAAAATCCACAAAATGACATAAAAAGCAATTACTTCTAAGTTAACCCTTTGAACGCCAAATACTTTTCAAAGACTTTTTAGAGCAATAGCAGGTAACTGGCAAACACATATCTGTGACTAGGGCGTTTAACCTACCACTGGTGGGAACCACATACATGTGACCCCGGCGGTCAAAGGGTTAAGAACAATTTCTTTGTCTATTTTACAAAACCAAATCATCCAACCTTAGTGCTGGGAACTGAGATGTCAAACATTGCGTTGACATCTTTCTCTGCGTCAAGCCCCACCACGGAGTCCTGCAGAGCTAGTTCATTCATCTGTTCAGCCAGGTTGAGGTCCAGTCCATCTGACTGCAGGGCCTCCATGTCAAGGGCCTGCAGATCACCAAGCAATTTGAAGTTTCAGTAAACTAACAGTCTTACTAACAGCCTTAAATACTTGAAAGCAAGCAAAATTTAAATGAACGTCCTATAATTTATGATGAAATCAAGTTCGGGGTGTAAAAAAATAACATCAGACTGCTACCGTGAATACTTCAGTAAATTGAATACAGCATTCGGGTGTCTTGTGTGCCACGTGTGCATACTGCTGTGTAAAATCTCACAATAGTTATCCAGATAAAAGATCTTCAACATAATACAACAGCCTGTAAACTATCTAGATTCTAGATTATTTATCACTGCAAGGGTTACGAATATAGGACACTATGCAAAATAATGTTTCATGACTAAAAAATGTATAAAAGATATCACATAAACAAAGGATTTTTACCTAGATTTTTCACTAATCTAACTAGCATGCATACATTAATACAACTAGATTTTAAATTGAATTTTAAAAATAGAAATTCTCATAGTATATCTTAGTGTATGAATTCACTTAATACTTTATCCTATAAAGTTAACATTTGGATTTTACTTGACACAACTCAATACACCACTGGTTTTAATTCACGAATAGAGATTTAAAAAGCAATCAGGGTTCAGTACATTCACTCACATCCTTCATAAGATTCAAGTGACCACAGCACTGACGCAATCGAAGCAGCAGCAGAAGAATTTGTCCGCCTGCGACCGCCGTGCTCTTAATCAGACCAACACCCCCAGCACCCCCCAAAGTGCCCCCCACACCAACTGGTCTCTCCGTCGGCCACTGTGACGTGTGAGAGGATGTAGGCAGGGTCCTCACATCATCCTTGCTCCAAGGATTCACACTGGTGGCTTTGTTTGTTCCAAACGTCTTGTCCCACATTCGTTCATCGTGCTTACGTAGGTATTCTTGCATCGTGGCTCTAAACAATTGGGAAAGAAAAAAAAACAGTGTGTAATGTTAAAAATATACCAGTTATTATATACTTTTATTGCACACATTTAATGTAAGATAGCAAGAGATATATGGCTCACGTTTCGCAAAGAAATTTGAATTAATTGTTAATACAAAAAACAGTACAAATACACAGTTTAACTGTCATTAGTTTCAAAGAATGACTTTCAGGCTAATCACAAATCAATCTTTAATTTTTTATTTTAGAAAATGTGCCTGTTTTTTCCAAACAAAACCGCTCAATGATTATAGACAAAAATTTCCTAAAATAGAAGGTGAATTCAAACAACAAAATTAATGCATCTTACTTCGACTGGTTGTAAATTCTGTCGTAAAGTTGACGTTCTTCAGGTGAAAGAACCAGTTCATGTATTTCTGTCGTCTTCGTTGGTAAGTCAATCTGTCACGCACAACAGAGAAATCTACAATAACTGTGGGAGCACGGTATAACTCGAATTAAAAAGAATATAGCCCAAATTATCTATGATGTAGCAGATGCTGTATTTATTTTACTATTTGCACACCACCATCCACTGCATGCAGCATATATAAGTTCAATGTACAACAATGGCAATACAAATTATTTGCTTACAAGAGGTTTTCCAGTTGAGAGACTGGTTTGATCCTTAGTTCTACGTAGCAACAGACTCTTCACAATCGTATTCAATCGCTGGGTTCCCTTCTCTGCACATTGTAAACAAGAAATGTCAAACAAAATCTAGTAATAAACTGTTTTATTCTTCAGAAACAACGTAAAATATTGAAATGGTAAAACTGAAGATAAACTATTTTCTTACTAATTGATACAGTTTCAGAACCTACACACAGAAGGACTTTCACAGAAGGAGATTTACACAGGAATTCTTAAGAGGCACAACGTCTTACATACACTAAATTAAACTGCTTTGAAAACACATCGATAATGAAAGCTGAATGAAACAAAATATGTCTAAATTAAAACCATATGAAATGAGTCTACAAAATCTATAATAAAATTTTGAAGATATTGAGCATGTGGGCCACAAGAAAGGTTGCAATGCTGAACGAACTTGAACACAAGACCAGACAATGAGCATGCTTATAATGATTAAATACCTTTTGATTCTAGAAATATATTCAATATAAAACGCAACAGTTTCAAAACTATATTTGTTACACAAGCTGTTTAATACATATATTGTTATACCTGTCTTGTTATCGACCTGCTTCTTCCACAACTTGTATTCATCAAACGGTGAACAACGTAGAAACCTGTAAAGAAATATTTCCAGTAAACCACATTATCAGTCAATCTGAAAAATTCAATGAAATGTTCAAAATAACAAAAACAGTTTTTAAAATCTCTAAAACTCATTGGACAAACAAGAAATCAATCTACTAGTACTGCACGATAGTGCTGCCTGTTCAAAACAAATCTGATACATTTAATACTCTGAAGTCTATAGTAAAAACCAACTACACATAAGAATACTATAAATAATAAGAATACTATAAATAACAAATTACTCAAAATGTATGTCTAATCATCACCAACTGAAGTACACTTACTACAGTACACCTAAACAAACAAACATTACACCTTAAAAGGCTCAGTAATGCTTAATGCTTACAGCTTTAAATATTTTATGCTGAAATGCTACCGCTTAAATCTTAATGCTTAAAGCAATAAAGCTTAAAGCAGTTACGCTTAAAAAGCATTACGATAATACTTCTAAGTACGCAACGAGCCAAACCCATCAACAACAAAACCTATGGCCACTAACCTGAGCAGAGAGTACATATCCAGTAGATTGTTGTGTATGGGCGTGCCGGTGAGGGCCCAGCGGTACACCGCACGCAGCCGACAGACAGCCATGGCCGTCACACTCTTGTGATTCTTGATTTGATGCGCCTCGTCTATGATGATTCTCTTCCACACGACGCGAAGCATCAACGGTTGTGGCTCAGAAGATTCACCGTTCTCACAGCCGCCATCCTTTGCCGGCATGTCTTGCGCCAGCTTGTCTTTCTTCAGTGCGTCCGGTACACCAACCTCACGGGCTATGATGTTGTACGTCGTTAGCACGATGTCGGCTTCAGCAAGTCTGCACACGCGAAACATTTTTGCTTATCCATACAACGTTACAAAGCATTATTATGCATCAGTGCATTACAGAAAACATTTAGAAACTTGCTAGCAGTCATTTAAAATGTATAAAACACATCGAGGTATTAATAGGCCTACATACTTGACATTATTAATACAAAAGCATCTAAAGATAAATAGAGAGAGCACTGACATTGGTTCTTTAAGCTTTCCAGCATCATGACGGTCAACTAAAGTAGGTCAACTAAAAGTAGGTCAACTAAAGTAGGTCAACTAAAAGTAGGTCAACTAAAGTAGGTGTATTATATATTAGACAGTATGTTGCTGAACATCGTCAACTATGTCTCTATAAATCTAAATGCTATCACGACGAATTGAGGTTCGTCGCTATGTAATTAAATTCAAACTACATTAAAAATACCTTCAAAAACATTACACCTGATAAATAAAATGTCAAAGACTACTAATATCAATACAAACCACTACACTTTCAATTTAAATGTAAATTTCAACATTTACAAAGCATTACACATTTACAATTGAGCGAAATGATAATCTGGGGTAACAACAACTTAACTTGAGAAATTCTATGAGTCATCACAATCTCTCGTACTTGTTTGCGTTTGTCTCTCGGTCTGTCTCGTGGTAGATGATAACCCTGAGTCGACCTCGTTTCACTCTTCTCTCGATCTCTTTGTGCCACTGATGGATTAGAGATGCAGGACAGATCACCAGCGTGCAGTTAGTCTTCATCACTGCACACACGCGCACACAAAAATGCGTACGTACTACACACACAGCAATGCGTAGTACACATACAACAATTGCACATACAACAAAGTAAAGTATACACACAAAATGTGTAGTACAAACACAACATTGTGTAGCCTACAAACAACAATGTGTTGGACACACACAACAATAGTACACACACAACAATCAATTTATAGAAACAACACTTAGAACAAGTAAACTGTTTGAAATCTTCTAAGTAAAAAGTTGACAGGGCACTGATCTTCTTCTAAGCCATTCAGCCTGATGCCAGTCAAACTGCTAGGTTCAAAAAGACGAGATTGGTGGCGAACACATCAGTTTACTTAGTAGCTAGTCAGCTACTAACAAAAGTTTTGGTGTATGAAGGCTAGAGGATCAACAACATGCTAAACTGACAGAGTAACTCTGCTGGGTCCGGGGATCGAATCTACAGCCCCTTACAAGCAAATCCAGCTATAAAAAAACTAACTTTTCCTTGTCAACACGTAATATTTTAGGTTAATACATAAAAGTACACTAATGTATTTACACCACAGCGAGTCTTCTGTTATAAGAGCTTAAATTCAAAGGCTCCCCAACACCTTCTCTATGATTGTTGACAAAAAATTATAAGAAAACTAATTACTACACAATACAGTTAATTAACAAAAGTCCAGATAGCCTTTCTGTGAAAACCAAACACTCGGTGAAACAAACAGCCCATTGTGAACACTATTAAACTTTGCAAACACAAGATAAAGGTCGAAGCAGAACAACAACACAAGATTAAAGTTGTCCAACTTTTATCTAATAAATAATTATTAAATATATAAAGCAAAGTAAAAAGTAATAAATTTCA